>JASANE010003848.1:0-47764 GCA_030248225.1 Trileptium ribeirensis
TATTATGAACTTGGAGTAGTACATAAGTTGGCCAGAATGGCTCAAGTTTTTTTGACTTTTGTGACTGTGCATTAGAATTTCATAGGGATACCCAAGTTAAGACCCTCCTATGTTACGCTTTCATATTTCTTTGGAACGCAAGACTTTGTATGTGTGGCGTAATTAAGGCAAATTCAATAGGTGGGCCGGGTCTTAATATTAATCTTGCCGGTAAAGAAAAGGAAAAGTGTCAAAATTGCAAAATTTAGGGTCCACCCTTGAGGTTATTGTATCCGGGGTCGTATGTGCATGGTGTTAAGAAGTTGCGACGTGCAGCTGCGTACTGTTATTACATCTACACATATATAGGTCGAAAATCAGTTCTTCGTTGGTTACCTGCTCATCTTTGTGCTATGTCGTCGGACTGTTTTGCGATTTGTTTGATTTTAATATAATTCTTCATTCTTTTGATTACGACGAACTTTATAGAATGTTTTAATTTGGTTCACAGAGTTCCTTGAAAATTAAATATTGGATTGCTGTAATTTCATAAAAGTCCCATTTTACTTGACATTTATCAAGCCCATTATAACTTGAGACACATGAGGATAGTTTTCAGCATTGGTAGACTTCTTCATACTATGTTTTTGTTTCTGGTGCAAATAGAACAGTGGTATCACGGAATTAGCCAAAACATGCTGCTAATAATAACGTATTGGTGCTTGGATTAATAGTTCAAATGTTACTTAAATTCGAAATTAATTTTAGGATAGCATTTGAGTTTTCAGAATATTTAAGCTAGCGCTCGCATTGCTCGGGGCGTCAATTTAGTTCGATAGTTGTAGAAATCACCAGTTTGCGCTACACGACAGTTGTTCGTTACTCTTCATGTTGTTAGTTATTACGCTGCGCTTTGATTATTCGTGGATTGTTTGTTGGTCGTTCGCTAGAACACATCTGCGGTTATCGTAAGTCAGTCTTAGACTGTGGTTTGAGCGTTGCGGTGGTATTCTCAGGTTACTTCTGTTCGCTAGCAGCTTAAGGATTTTGTGTTTTAGCTCATTTGTATTACGGCACCGGGACACCTCTGCTTATCGATTACTCACGTAAGCAGTATCTTAGCATCCTATTATCCGCGATTATTGTGGATAGTCACACGGCTAGTGGACATTAAGGCGATATAAAATTATCGTGTGAAGAATACAGATAGAGACTGATTATAACCATTTGTAATGAGCTTTTACTCGCCTTAGCGATATTTTAACACAGCTGATTTATTATTGTTGTGTACTGTTGTTTGTTCGATCACTTTTATGATATAATTTTAGTGTTCGCTGGTTGCTTGCTCATCAATTACTAAGGAGTTTGTCGAAGATCGCAGCCTATATTCCGAAAATCTTGTGTCAAGCCGTGCAGGGTGTGATAGTATTGTAGCCAAAGAGGCCAAGCTGAGGAAAGAATTCGAGCAATCTGGGGCATAACTAGAGTTTGGAATTGAGGATCAGATTTCATTTGTCGGGAGTATTTGAATTCCCCCATAAAACCAATAGCGCTCGATTGACTTTTCGTTACATTTGGAGGTCCCAACAAGACTCGGTTCTTCATAGCCGAGTCTGGTGAACTTTGATCGTTGAATTCAATCGTGCCATTTTCCGAAACTCTAAGGTTGAGGACAAATCCGGCTGGATATAATTTGATGAGTGGGATAAGTTTAAAATCTAGGGACGACAAACAAAATAAAAGCACATATTTAGTATCAGATAGCTTCGTGTATTCTGTGCTTCGTATAGAGCAAGTAAATATGGTAGATTCTTCATCTAAAAATATCGGTCAATTAGATCATGTCGTGAAAGACTTAGCAACAAGGCTAGATACCGGTTTGTAGAATTTGTCGGATCAGTTCGGTGAATTATCACATCGTGCTACCTTAGCTAATCAACTCGACCTTACGATAAGACCGTATAAAGGCGGTTTGACTGGTCAAGATTTTAACACTTGGGTGGATCATTTTAAAATGATCTGTGAGGCTAAATTGATCAGGGAAGCATCAAGGTTGAGAGTATTGCCGGCGTATTTAAAATACCGGGCTAAAGACGTTTATGATCGCCTTCATGACGCTTCTAAACGACATTACAATGACTTGGTGTGTGCTTTAAGAAATGGGTTAGCTACCCCTTAGTGGTCAATGTACCATGAAGCTGCGCAAACAGCGGCAACAACATGTCGGTGAAAGCTTTACAGCATACTTTAAATCAATTAAGCGTGCTTGTAGAAACATATGCCCAGCTGAGAATGATGAGAACTTGGAGCGAAAATAATTAGTCGGTTTTTCAGTAGACTCCGTTCGCCTCAACTTAAGTTGCAAGTATTTAGAGATATGCCCAAAACTTTGAGAGAGGCCGAGGATCTGGCACAACGATTGTATATGCAAAGTATATTGTGCACATCGACCGTTTCAGCGGCTAGAACTTTTCAAGCGGTAACTTTTTCAGGGATTTCGGATAAAATGTTATAACAGATAACACGTGAATAGAGCTTTTAACTGAGAATCAAAAAGTGTTGGCTTCTAAAACAGAGAGGCCTAGAAATGAGCAACATAGGAGGAATAGGCCTTTGCCTACCAATGCGCCCCAACGTAGGGCTTCGAGTGAACAATAACCTACCACAAAATCAAATGCCTAACAGAAATCGATTTGAGCTTTTTGCAGATTTTAATCCGAGGGTGTTACAATTGTGGAAACTTGGTCATATGGCAATGAGTTGCCTGTTTCGGGCTCCACAGCAGTCTAATAGTAGGAGTGAATTGCGAACTTGGTTCGACGCCGCCAGGAACAGCTTTTCACCATTAAATATACCTTTCACCCATCCCACACCACCTATATACCTAATGTTGGCCCAATGGCGGCCAAGCCAATAAAGCGAAACGTGGTTGCCGCAGCTACTATGGCAGAACTCGATCCAATTAATGAAACCGCTTCTAGAAACAATATTGACGTTGAAATGCTAAGACGAGAGATTGAGGCCCTAGCTAAACATAACACGCTTTTAGTTTAGGAAGCTTATCCACAATTCGCTGGAGCTATCGCCGTTCTACCCAAATCAACACTAAAAGCTATTGATAAAGAAACACAGGTAAGAACCCTAGGGAATAACACCGAAGGAAAAATTGAAAACGCCTTTAAAACGGGGCAACACCGGATCGTCCATCCCTAAATATATCATATTTATATTTGCAATAATGTTGTTTTGTACAATGAATATACCTGCTGATACCGCATTTGTTCGTACTTTAAACTAGTGAAGCTCGCTTGCGAGCCAGAATTCTAGTGGTGAGAATAATCCCCGAAGTCTGTTGTAGAAAGTACACACAAGCAATGCCTACACACAGTACGCAGGTGCAGCATTATATAAACCGTGAGTGATGAGTCATAGTTACGTCCGCCTCTTTTGATAGCCAACGTATGCAGTAGACAAAACATCATACAACGAGTACAAAAACAATGAACTAACAATTTAATAATTCAATAAAACCCTAAATTGACCGTAAAAGAACGTTAAAGAATTCAAACCGACACTTGAGAAAAATTTCATTTTTCATACCAAATATGAAGCAGCAGTGTGAAAAATATTTGCCTTTTGATACTCGCAATGAGTTTGTTGGCCCAGAAAAACCCATATAAGACATTGAAAGCAACAAAAAACACACACATTTAGGTGTATTTCCCACGACTTTTCACCAAATATGAAATTTGGCGCCAACTATAAGCTTATAGACTCCAGGTTGGGAAGTAGCTGAAAAAACTTGCTATATATCATTGGAAAGCAATAAAGCTACATGGAATAGGCCTATTAGTTTGCGGATACCTCGTTTACTTATTGAGAAAAGTCGCAAAAACTGGAGGGAGTGCCCGAAAAATGGGCCAAAATGACCTCATTTTGCCCCATAACTTTTCCCACGGGAAAAAATTCAAAAATCGGGCTGCGTCACTACACCTAAATCGCCCATTGCGGTTCGGATGAGCTATATTGCATCAAAATCCGCCCAACCGTTTTCGAGATCCAGGTGCGACAGACACACACACGGACACACACAGACACACAGACACACACAGACAGGACCCTCTAGCCCCCTCTAGAGCCAGAATTGAAAATTCTCGTTCCACTCGAGAGTGGAATGAGCTCGCTTCGTTCGCTCGTTCCACACAAATCTAATAAGTTACACCCGCATTTATTTCCTTCATTTGGAGTTGGGTTTGTCCGAGAAGGCCTGGTTGTTACTGCACCCGATTCAGTTTATGTTCTAATACTACTGGTTCACACGAAGCACGAAAAACATGAACAATGCAAAACTATGTTGAAAATGCATTCAACATTGAATTCAAATAATTCAAACAATTCAAAAGATTGCATCTGCACTGGTCATAAATTTCGGTGCAGTGAAACCCAAAAGCTCTTCTTCAGTAAAATAATAATTTCGATGGATCGAAAGTTTCATGAAGCCCTACTTCAAACTATTTGCACTGATGAACCTTTTACATGTACCTTCAATCAACATCCAAGAGAAAAACGTTTTGTTATAGTGGCTATTGCAGGTGCAATGTCTGTGTTAGACTTGGAGTTGGCATCGGTAATGCAGTTAAGATGTAAACGCTTGAGCCTAAAATGATCACGCTCCAGAAAGCTGTTTCGTTATTGGAACGACATGTGGATGAAAAGGCCGAACAAATTGAGCAATTATCTATTAATCAAGAACGCATATATGCAGTAACTCATGACATTGTAAGATACATGAGGCTAGCAACTCTATCCATAGAATGTACACTGAGTCAATACGTTGTATATACACATTTTATGTCTCAAACTAACTTATTTATAAATGATGTACGAAACTTAATTAAAGCTACGGTCACGGCTAGTAATGATGGAACGCTGTCGGACGATATTTTGACCGCAGCTCAAATAAGATTATCGTTTCAGAGGAAATATTCGTTAACCGATACAGTATACGTACATGACCCAGAATTATTTTGTCACCGCGCTGATTATGGATATAATGAACACACGCTTCGGTTACATACTTTAGATTGCAAGGATAAGAGTTAAAAATAATTTCGCCTTTAATGCGAGTTGTGAATGCAGGATTTAATGAACCTAGTTCGAACACGTCAGTTTGTTTGTCTTTACATAACTTCATTACATATGATACAGCGCTAAATAAAGGCTATTTCCACGAAGTAAAATCCGAGCATTGTCGTAAACGTACCGGACTTTGGTACTGCGCGCGCGAGTCTCTGCCGAATAGTAATAGCGATACATGCCTTCCAGATCTGCGTAACTCTTGTATTACAAGTAAGTTATGTATATTCGACGTTAACCAGTATTCGCCAGAAACGATAATAGAGAGCACGCGTGTAGGCATTTTGGTTCGTACATCTAAAGAATACATTCATGTCACTCGTGTTCAGCCTGGTGGACAAGTCACCAAGGCGGAAAAAATTCAAGTGCCAGAACACGGTGTAATGTTCTTTGCTCATTCAGAGTTTTCGATGATTATAGTTGGTGAGCAAGTTTTAACATCGAGTTTAAAACCAGCTCAGGACATGAAGCAAGTTAAATATTAAACATTAAAGCAATATTAAATACCATGCTGCGCTTACGCAGGACGGGTAAAGTGGGAGTTATCATTTTTCATGCCCGATGAAACGGGACTACAGGTTCCATTAGAAACTATTTTGATAATTCTCGCATTGATACTCTTTATGTTTATTGTTTGTTGTTTGGGATATTATTTTCGGAAGAAACTAAGACAATTATTTTGTCGATGTTGTAAATACAACTCTTATAACTAAAAGAGCAATGTCATTAAATTGAAAGAAAATTCGTCGTCCTATTCTGCTGAGCAGGCATATTGTTTAGCAGCAAACTCATTAAGAGTCAGTGAGCCGGTTAGGATGAGAACGCGACCACTAGTCGTCGAGAGTGACAATGCGATCGAAATTTGTGATCTACCATTCTGTCGCGGGCGCATTCTTCAAAAACCTCGACCGACGACAGAATATGGTGTTACACGATCGGCGGAAACAGTGTTCTCAATAGGTAGGGCTAGGTCGGAAATGAGTGTTACCATAAATAATAAATCATTTACTGCAATTGTAGATACAGGGAGTAATATAAGTGTTATGTCATCGGATGTGTTTACTGATTTGGGCCAGACCTCCGATAGCCTAGTTTCTGCACCACGAGCAAACATTATTGGCATAACGGGACGCTACTTAAATATAAGAGGTACTGTCAAAGTGAATCTACAGATAGGGAAATCTTCCCTTGAGTATCACATCTACGTATCGGATGACTCTACACCTTCAGTCATCATCGGAGTTGACATCCTCCAACGACTCGGAACAGTATCCATCAACTACCAACAGCGTCAAATTACGATCGATGGTGCCACGCTGTTGATGGGTAAACCAGCTTCTAAATCCATGCAGTTACCAATGACGACGATTCTTCCACCACGGTCAGAAGTAATCATCATTTGTTCTGTACTAGGATTCGACTAACCATGTGAAATCCTATTCGAGCCCAGCAAAAAGCTGGAAAATAACTACGACTTAACTGCTGCCAGCATTCTCCTGTCGAACGGTCCCGTAATAACTGTGCCGGTGAGACTGTTGAACATGTCTTATTACCCTGTTAAATTATATCAGCATACATACTTAGGCACTGTTGAACTAATACCTCTTGACCGAGCTCCATTATTCGTTAATGTTAGCCGGTCAGAGACGTCGAGTTTCTGGAAGAGTTAAATCTAGATGAGTGTAACACCACCGAGGACGAGAAAGCGCAATTGATTAATCTATGCACGGAATATTCTGAAGTTTTTGAACGGCATGATTATGACTATGGCGGTATAACGATCATTCAACATTTAATCGACACCGGCGATTTAATGCCCATAAAACAAAGACCGTATCGAATTCCATTTCAAAGAAAAGCAAATGTCGACAAGGACATGTCTCATATGCTTCATCATAGGATCATAGAGTTTTCGACTAGTCCTTGGGCAAGTCCTCTGGTATTGGTGGGTAAGAAAGATGGTGAATCATTGCGTTTGTGTGTTGACTATAAGAAACGTAATGCAGTTACTAAAAAGACTGCTATCCATTACCCAAGATGAATGATTTGCTTGAGTGGGTTGAAAAGGCAAGATATTTCAGTGTGATAGGTTTGTTGTCTGGGTTTTGGCAAATACATAAGGCAAAGAATTCTGCAGAAAAGACTGCTTTTGTGACACCTGCAGGTATGTATCAGTTTAGAAAAATGCCTTTCGGATTATGTAATGCTCTAGCAAGCTTCCAGCGGACCCTTGAAGCAACATTTCACTTCTTGTTTGAAAGGATTTGCTTAATATATATTGATGATATATGTGTATTCAGAGACATTTCAGGAACTTCTAAACCGGCTTCGACAGGTTTTTGATCGGCTTAAACAAGTGGGGTTAAAAATTAAACCTAGAAAACGTCAATTTTTGCGCAGTGAAATCCCTTATTTGGGGCACATCATTTCAGCAAATGGCTTTAGCACAGACCCTGCCAAGATTGAAGCGGTAAAATTTTATTCAGTTCCAACTGAAATAACTTCCGTGAGAAGTTTTTTGGCTTTTGCAATTACTATCGCCGCTATATACGAGATTTTGCGACAATAGCAAACCCCTTAAGTCAACTCACCAGCACTTTGAAACAATTAAAATGGTCCGAAAAAGCCCAGAAAGCTTTCGAACTATTGCGGAATAAACTATTGAACCCTCCCAATTTGCACATAGCCGATCCGTCAAAACCGTATTATCTAGAAACTGATGCCAGTAGTAAAACTATAGGTGGAGTACTATCACAAAGAGACGACAATAATAAATTACACACAGTCGTTCATGGGAGCCGCCTGCTTCAGAAAGCCAAGAGAAACTACACGGTTACAGAGTTGGAGGCGTTAGCAGTTGTATATTTTATGAAATGTTGTATATTTGATTTTATGAAAAATTTTATATTTAGGTGAAAACATCATGATAATTACCGATGATGCTGCTTTAAAATGGCTCTTGACTAACAAAAACGCACCGGGACGCCTCCAACGATGGGCCCTGTTATTGACTGAATATGATTTTGCAGTGGAATATCGCGCAGGCAAAGAGATGGGTTATGTTGATATTCTATCTATAGCTGAGTTCAATTTGAAAAATGTGAATGATTCGGATATATATGAAGATGACATTAAGTTTGCGTATATGATAACTACAGGAAACAAGGATAATATATATGCTGAGAATAATAGCGAATTCATACAAAAACAAGAACAGGATCTTGACATTAAGGCATTAAGAAACTATATCGACAAGAATGAACTACCCGATGACTCAAAACTCGCGTCATATTTTACATTAGTGCAGCCCATGCATTTATTGAAAAATCGATTACTCTACCATCACTATCCAGTACCTAAAAATCGAGCAGGCCTCATGTGGGAACAGTTCGTGGTGCTTTTCTCTATGAGGGATAAGCCAATCTCAGCTCACCACGACGATGTCGTCGGTGGTGGTCATTTAAGAGTAGCTAAGGCTTATCAAAAATTACTTCCCAAATACTATTGGGAAGGGATATATCGAGATGTAAGCAATTGGTATATAATCTGTTTGGATTGTAACAAAAAGAAGCCAGGCCCACATAGAGCGAAGGCACCGTTCAACCCGATACCGGCTACACAGCTCAATTATTCGTATCATGTGGATGTATTAGGTCTTCTACCGCAAACATATAACGGAAATAAATATGTAGTAATATTTATCGACCGTTTCACCAAGTATCCTGAAGCTATATGCACGCCAGATCAAAAAGGTACTACTATTGCAAAGCTTTTCATGACAGATCGTTTGACGAGACTCAGCACCGCATGAGCTGGTGAGCGACAACGCTTCCAACTTTCGCAGTGAGTTGGTAGAATAAATATGCAAATTAACGGGCACACTAAGAGTGTTTACAACGCCCTATAAGCCTCAATGCAGTGGTATCGTTGAGCGTATTAATCGCACGCTTCTGAGCATGCTCTCACAATAGGTAGATACATTTCAAAGGACTTGGAACGAATTTGTCCTTTTTATGTTTATCATATAGGGTAAGCGTCAATGATACCACTTCTCTGAGTCCTTTTGAAATGGTTTATGGACGGCAATCAAGATTGCCAATTGACAGGGCATTACCAATCTCAAATATTAATTACTAATCCAGGTGAACTAATCCAGGATGTCGAACAAACGGGAGAACCCACTGCCGAAGAACCTCAGAAGCCGCCGATGTGTCTTGTAGCGGCGTTAAATCGTACGATTCGACTATCTATAAGCAAATTTAGTGTTTCTACTCTTCAAAATAAATGAATGATGCCCCCAATGATATTGACGTCCCCCCAATGTTACTGACGCGCCCCCCCCAATGTTACTGACACCCCAATAATGTTACTAACCACCCCTCCCAATGTTACTGACGCGCCACCCCCACCACCAAAACTGATTTTTCTTAAAATTCAAGTAATTATTAAATTAGTGTTTTTAAAATAATGTACTCATTCCCCTAGTGTCGGTAAGGTATCTAAAACCCCGAGGTACTAAGCTTGAGGAAGTCGATTTCTGCCCAAGTTAAGCATGATTTTTATGACTATTAACAAAGTCGAAACCAAAAATTGTGTACAGTCTGAAAAATGAAAAATCAAGCTTTCTGTGTGTTTTCATGTACCGTACTCTGTTTGTTTACCACTGTCAATATTTCATGCATGTAAACTGAATTTAAATAGTTGTATGTTCGGTCGATTTAATAAGTTCGGTAGTCGACTGGTAAAATAGTTATACAAGGGTTTTGTCGTGGGTTCGATCCTCACCCTGACCTTATTTTATTTTTTGTTATTTTTGGTTACCTTTTATAGTTTTTGTGTTGAAATTGGGCAAACTTCTGTAAATAACTTCTGACCATAATTTTGTGACCTATAATGGAACGAAAACAAGTTCGGAGGTATTACTACCGAAGTTACCAAACTGTTTGACATAATTTATATCTGCAAGGTGTGTTGTAAGTTTGTGTATATAAATAGTACGTTTTGTGTGTGATGTGTAACGGTTGGTTAAAATGTGTATAAGTGTGAATTTGTAGTTCTGTGTTTTGGCATGTCCTTAGCGTGTGTGATTTAGATTTAGCAAAGTTTTTACGGGCACATGACAATGTAAAAATTAATATTTTAGTGTCGATTTCAAAATCCGGTCGTGGGATTTTTACATAGAGCTGTGACTTTTTGTTTTGATTAAAATAAATTTACCGTTGTACTGTGATTTTCCATTTATTGTTGCATGTATAGTTGACTGTATTTAAGACATTTTGCATTGCCGTGTGATTTTGAGTGTGAAGTGGTATGTTAAGTTGGATTCATTTTTGGGTGAGGATTCGGGGAATTCAGAACTAACTCAAAACATTTCAAAAATTGAGCTAAAATTAGATTCTAGATGACATTTCGGGGATTGCAAAATTTAGGGTATTTAAGCGACTGCGCAGTAGTCTTAGCAATTTTAATTGCCACAAGATTGCTGTCAGTCGAAGTGAGTATTATTGGTAAGTGGCTCTGCCACCAATTTATTGTATAATTTTGTTTAGTATTATTTAATGGTTTAATAAAGATATTGGGAGTAAGATGAACCACAATTGAATTAATTTAACCACACTAGATATAAAACTTTTCTACTGAAAAACTACGACACCCAAGGCTCACGCGGGCTACAGTCTACTGAACCGCAGGAACACCCAGAGGAAAAAGAGACAGGTATCACAGGACAACCGACTGAGGATATCGCAGAAACCCATGTTTCTACAGGTAAGACACATAAGTATGTTGCTAAGACACATAAGTATAATTTAAGAACTAGGACGAAACCACAGTACGCACCAAGATTTGGCAGTCTTTAAAATGTGCGTATATTTTACTAACGCGTATCGGTCGGTAATATTGTTATTTGTTGTTGGTTTTATTTTCTTTTAGTACAAAGCGCCGTACAACGACTTCAATTCCGTTAGTTCTCGATCATGCGGCAGCACTTCTACAAGTCAACATAACAGCAGTCTTCACAATCACATCGGCTAGCTTCGACTGACGCCAGCCATCGTCTTGATGTAGCCAAACGGGAGTTTTCGGACTTCGACAAAACCTGTCAGTGACTAAAGTTTTTTGTTGAGTAGTAGCAGTTGAAGAGTTACGTTTGATCTACACTTTCTTATTTGAGAACTTTGGTGACATTTTAACAATAATACATTGTGGCGCAGCATTACCGCAGAGCATGAACTAGTTAATCTCGTTCCACACTTTAGGAATATTTTGACAATTCCAAATCGGAAGATAAATGAACACAATGGCTAGTCATGAACCGCACCATGTCGAACTGCTTAATGCGTGTTACAGTATTCCTGAGGAGTAATCCAATACATGACGCGCGAGATGCTAGATCTAGCCAACACTAATGCGAGCGATGTCAATCAACTCCAGCAACTAGCTGATAAGAACGTTCTCTGCACTTATATCCAGATCAAGCAGTTGACGAGCGACCTAAAACGATTCTACGCGAACATTCATGCGGCGCAGCGCCGTGATGATCTTCTTTTCTTTATCGAAAAAACGTTCGACAATACGTATCAACCGAAAGATCTACCACGGGTGAGGCCCGCTATGTGCCCGATATGCAAGTTGAACATTGAACGTCCAGAGCAATTTATCAATCGCCAACATCGAGAACAAATGCTCATGCAACGCTTTCGGTTTTCGCCTTCTGGGTGGCTCTTATTCCAACATCAGGCGGCTATCAATAACCGGCGCATCGGTGGGCTCTACACGTATCGAGGGAGTTGGGGGCGATTTTGTATCTGGTTCAATGGAAGCGAATGTTGATACAGCGGTTGTGCAGGTTTCACAGAATAATGAGTGCAAAAAGTGGGCACTTTTGCCTCTAACAGCCGTCTGCAAGAAACTAAAATCTGTAATGGGCGGCAATGTCAAACTGAAGGGGGCACCAATATCAAACTGGAAGGGGCACCAATATTAAACTGGAGGAGGCACCAATATAAAACTGTAGGGAAGCACCAATACCAAACTAGATTGGGGCACTAATATCAAAGTCGAGGGGGGGCATCAATATCAAAAAGGAGGGGGGCACGAATATAACCTAAGTGGTCCTAGGGGTGTTTTAGTCCCACCGTAGATTACACACAAAACTACTACAATGCGAGCACCAAGAGATATTTTATTTTGTGAGCTTAATCCTAAGGTCTTAATGTGTCACCACCTATAATTCAGAGGATTTATTTCACACACTGCGACAAATTACAATTTTTACACAAACGTTTAAACAAATAAACGGCTGAACCGTACTAGCTTCTGAGGCCGACTGAGGCCCTGATCTAACTGCGCAACCACTTAAATACCCGAGCTATAGGTTTACTCCCAATTTTCTCCCTATTGATTTCTCTAAGTGTTTCAAATTACATGGTAAAGTTTTCCAAGTTTTATTCTGGTTCCACTCCCCTAAAATTCCCTCTTAAACCTAAGTGAATTTAAGTCGTTAGAGAATAAGTTTTTATGAATTTCCCTGAATTCTTAAGTATAAACAAAATTTAAGATTTTATTCGAAAATCCAGCAGATACACATACACATATCCGCTAATGTAGGCCTGATGCTTAAGGCACCCAAACCTTACACTCAAATTCGATATATTTAAATTCTATGCCTTAGTCTTACATAAAACTCCTGTAAATTCGTTTCTCCTATAAAACTCCCTAAAACTTAGCTAAGTCTCAAAATTCTCCTGGACCCTGTACAAAAGTTCCAACACAATACGAAATACATCAATTGCGCATAGAAATGTAAACACACGACAAATGATACTGCATACATACACTACGTTCCAACATACAACAAATTCATAAACTATGTGTGACAAACATACACTTCGTATAGAAATAAACATATACATATACAATGCATATACTTTTGTATACAATATTTCATAACAACAATGCAGACTGTAAATGTAACAGGGCCGCTTCGGCCCTGTCACGAGCATTTCAGGACCTTCGTACTCAAAATTGTATCGGGAAGCGTTGGCACCTGGCCATTTGTATAAAAATCTCGCTTGCATCAGCTAACCGTTTTGTATAAAAGTGTCGTATACCGTTTTGTATAAAAAAATGTCGTATACCGTTTTGTATAAAAGTGTCGCATACCGTTTTGTATAAAAAAATGTCGTATACCGTTTTGTATAAAAGTGTCGCATACCGTGTTGTATAAAAAATGTAGTATACCGTTTTGTATAAAAGTGTCGCATACCGTTTTGTATAAAAAAATGTCGTATACCGTTCTGTATAAAAGTGTCGCATACCGTTTTGTATAAAAATGTCGTGTACCGTTTGGTATAAAAATGTCGTGTACCGCTTTGTATAAAAATGTCGTGTACCGTTTTGTATAAAAATGTCATGTACCGTTTTGTATAAAAATGCTGTACATCGTTTTGCATAAAAATGTCGTATACCGTTTTGCATAAAGAATGTAGTATCATGTTAATGAACCGTTTGGCATAAAGAATTCGCAGTATATCCATGAACCGTTCATATAATATGTCGTACTCCGTGTTCTAATTGTCGAATTTGGTCATCGGGACGAGTGTTGGGTGAGGCACGCTGGACGATATAAAGAAATTAGGTTGATCAAGCCGATTTAGAATACTGGACACTGCGCTCCACACCGACAGAAAGTAGGCATCACGCTGAAACCACAACCAGCCGCCGCTACGCGTTACAACTGTGACGGTTACGACCGTCCGGGAATAGGAGGCCCCTGGCTGCACGTTCAAGAAAATACGTTGGTTAAGACTGAAATCAAAAATATTGAATTTACCTGGTTTTAGCAATATACTAAGTAATGGTCACGGAAAACAACAAGTCAAAATAAGTGGAAACCACACTTTTGGTAGTCTTCGCAAGCATGCGTTACGACGGATGCCGGGTTAATTCGAAGGCCCGCCACCGTCTACGGTGCCATGAACCGGAAAATCACCAGAATAGACGGGTGGAATACGTTGGGGAAGTGTGAGGGGACTTCCAAAACCGCGCCGGACAACGCCAGAACTTCGCGTACAGACAACCGCTACTTACGCTAGGTAGGATTGTCAACGTGGAACCCGGACTATTATCTTCTATATATTTAAGGCATATCATCTATGAACTATGTAAACGTATCTACTTTGTGCGTGTGTATGCCCTGTGGACAACTTTTTCAGGTAAAACCGCCTCGTTTCCGTAGCCCATGATAGCATGCAACTAACGCACGCCCCACTTTCCGACACCCTCGTTGCGCTACCCCGCGTCAGAACCGGCGCATGCAACCCTTCGTCTTGCTCATCGTGCTTAGTGGAATCCAACGATATGTGCCGGATCTCCGCCTGAGTCCTTCCTGACCCGCGGTAGCCCCGAAAATATGCCTAGAAAGCAGTTGTCAATCGCTGATGGGCAGCGATAAATCGAGATTTTTCGCTCAACTCAAAAATGGCCGAACCGCCCCTCATTTGATTCGTCCCGATGAGACATCTCCAAAAATACCCGGCGGGTCTCGGTCCGCCGCCCCGTTAACCTTGGACAACCAACAAAGCTACCGTAGCCCCTACCGTAGCCACTACTCTCTCTAATCGCCGCGATTTCAGTACCGTTCTTACCCCTGCCGCCCCAGTAGCGATATCACCCCTCATTTAAATCGCCGTTGGACGGTGAGTCCAACAATACCTGGCGGGCGTCGCTCCGCCCAACCGTTAACGCAGGAGAGCCCGCTAAAGCTCGCCATACTAATATACATCGGAACCCATGTGTGGGTCCCGAGCCGCTTCTATGTCTACCCCCCTTGTGTTTGGTATCAATCGACCCCGTTTTCCGTCCTGAGACCGAATCTGACCCCAACCACTCGAAAATCCCACTGGATTCCCCTTGTCCCGCCACCCTTCCCGCACTCTTTCGTTGTCTTCTCGTGTCCTCGGTGTCCTTTCGCTTTTTGTCCTCGTTCTCTCTCTAACCGACGTTTCTGGTCGGTTTCCTTCTTTGTCGTCGTTGTTGTTGTTGTGTTTGTCGTGTCATGTGTGTGTATTTATCCTGAGCGACCTTTCTGTCGCTCAGGACGCCAGGTGTCTACTGTGTGTAGTATGTGTGTGTCTGTGTTTATATGTGTTTATATATATATATTATATATACATGTAAGAACTGTATACATATATATATGAGGACATGAAAAAACGGACGGACGAGGACATCGTACGTTAAAATTTGTTAAATTTCAGAGTTTTACGGACGGACAAAATACGATCGCTTAGGACGAACGGGGGCGACTTTAAGGCCCTCCCGCGGTCCCTAGGGGCCCTGGAGCAGGGCTCCTGATCAATTAGGTACGTTAAGGTTTGCCCCGTCTCTAACCTCGAGACGGGCGTTCTCTCGTCGCCGGTCCCCCCCCGGCGGGACTTTGAAACTTGGGCACTCGCAAGCGAATCTCTAACAAGCTCGATTCTTTTCGTTGTTTTTGGATGTCCTTGCGTACGAGGGTCATCCGCTAAATTCAATTTAGCTTAATTAGGAGGGCGGCAAGTCGAGGACAACAAAGGCCGAGTTGATGTTTGCCGACTCGGGATGGGCTGGGAAGAGCAAATAGTCTAGAACATGAGCAGATTGTCACGCTATTTGGGATGGAAGAAGGAAATTGCGTGACCCGAAAGTATTTGCTATAGTTTAAGTTAAGCTGGGACCGGAAACAGTTCAAATCTTGTTAGTTTAGGATCTGATTTCGCTGGACATCCGGCGATAAGGACGGGAAATTGGAACTTCAAAATTTACTTTTCTTGGAAAAATTTGGACAAAAATCACAGATGGTCAACTTCCGAGTACTCGGAAGATTCAAACTTGATGTCGGCAAATTTAATTGAAGCCGACTCTCTTTAAGGACATCGACGATTTGCGGTAGCCGTCGAGATTCGAATTTCCGAAAGTGTCCCCAATTGGACACTGGACAGAAAACCCAAAAAAGTGGGCGTCAAGAAATCGCCAACGATTGGTCGGCGACAAAATCGCCATCGTAACATACAGGCAGAAATTTCGAGGGTACGACCAACGCGTCGAATCTTGGAATCAGTTTGACTTCGGCAGAGCGGAGTTCGGTCGACTCTACTGACCGGCTCCGACGCAGGACCTTTATGTGTTAATTGTTCGTTGTTTTCACTTGCTCGGTGGCTTTCCGTTTCTTCGCTTTTCGCTTCGTTATTGGATCGGTCGTGAAAGACTTCCGCGCAGGTATACACCTCGCGAAGGGGGTTCAGCTGGTGCTGCCCCAAGGATCGACCGCTGTAAGTATGAGAAAGGATCGGCGTATGCAGGGGTTTAGTTTCTCTGCTGTGTGGACAGTAACCGGCCGTTCGTATAGGTACCCCGTGAACGTAGCGTGTCCTCTTCGTGTTAACAGACTCAATAACTTTAGACCGTAACCCGTGGTGTCCCGCCGAAATGCTACACACAGACCCAACTAGAATAAATATCTAGGATCGAATTCCGAAGTGGAAGCGCGAGGCGACTTAGGGTACGTAGGTACCGAGCACAAGGAAAATTCACCAGCCAAGTCGATGTCAGTCTGATTCCCCGTGGTCTTAGGTAAGGCACAACAAATTGGACACCTCTCGTCCAGACTTTACATGACCTGTTTCTTCTGAGTTAGGATCAACGAATTTTCCTGAGCCGACCACGGTAAAATTTCTGGAAAGTGCATGCCGCAGAAAATAGGGACTTATTCAATGGTTTTGCTATTATGGTTTACAAACTTATAGCTTAGTGGATTGTTCAACGCCCATGCCGTGTTTGGGCTTGGACGGAAACGCAGATTAGGGACGGAGGACTAGCCTCCGTCGGGCTTTAGGAAGCACTCAAAATTTCTTCTATTTCATCGAGTTAAGAAAATTGGTGAATTTAAAAGACTAAACAAATTCTAGGGACATTAACTTGAGCTTAAGGTGTTTACTGCTTTTACGGAATGTTGTCTCGGAATCATCCTTGCTCAGTTATTTGAGTCTGATTTAAGAGCACGTAGACGACATAGTCGGTTGGCATCTCAATTGCTCACCCATCGCATCAGGACGACTGACCGGAGTACCTCTAGGTGTCCCCTTGTCCCCGTGTGATCAAAATTAGCTGGAGGAGCATGCCCCCAGCTGAGCAAAATTTCGCCGACATTGACCGAGGTCGATGGTGCATCGTTTTGTGGTGATACACCAGTTTTGACTCCAAATAACTATATGGCTAAAACAATTAAATTTACTGGTGTTCACCATTGCACTACACAATGGTCTTCTCTCGAGACTATTGTCTAAAAGAGATAGAACCACACCTTGCCCCTGCGTCATCGCTAGATACCGCCTTTGCGGGGGAAACACATTGTGTCCCCGCCTTCAAACAAAATTTTAGGACTTTCTAAAAATAAAGAAAACTTACCTCCTCGCCCGGGCCATTTCGGCCCCAAACCAGGCGAGTGCAAAACCCCTTTTGTCTTTTTGGAGCGAATCGATCGCTGAGTTTAGCCAGGTTTCACTATTTATCATGAGTGCCCGTTAGGCTATGTACTGTGTATGCCAGTTTCACTTTTTCTATAGTTTCAGTGTCAGCCAGTTATATTTTTCCCCTTTCGTGAATTGATCCTGCACGGAGAATTCAAGTCGGCTGCAGAATATTTAGTCTTAACCATTCAGCCATAGGAACACATCGACTTTTACTATTGAGTCGGTAATAAATTAACTGCACTACAATACAGTTGAGACACTGCAGCAGTGCAGTGTAAAAGAAAAATGGTCGTTAGAGAGAGGCGAAAGACAAACAACCAAAGAAAGCAACGAAGGACGCAAATGCGTCCCGGGCCGATCGCCCATGGCCCGATTAGTTGAAACGGCCCCAAAGAGTAGGAAATAAGGCACGTCCAGCCCGTAAAACTTGTCCCCGCCAGGATTCCGGTAGGAAAATCAAATGAGGACGAGATAACCAGGCTCGCCCCTGGGGACGACCCCGAGATTCGCGTAGGGGAACGCATAGTGTTGGTTCACGCCACGACCACGTCCCTCCCTTCAAGAATTGATGGATCATTCTACCCCCCTCTTCTCTTGTCGCCTTTTCAGTCAGTCGTCCTGGATCGGTAGACGAGAGTACTCGCGGCAACACATTAAGTAAACGAGTGGACGTCCCGACGAGCGAATCGCTATGGCAAGTAAATCGGCGGACCGAGAGTGTTATTTTACCGATATCTTCGTGAGTATCCGTCAGGCCGTGTTCCGATGTCGTTTTAGTAGAGCTCGCCTAGTCAAGTTCAGTCGCGGACTTGCCCGTAAACCCGCCTAATGACCGTCGCTGCGTGCAAGTGATGACCGCTTCGCGAAGCACGCTAAGGAGCAGTTTCTGAAGCACACTAGGGCCCCTGCTTATCGCGCCGCATAGCTGATTAATTCGCCAACGTTGAGCTGAAGCAGGGATAACCGCCCCTAGACCGCAGTAGGCGGATATCTGTACGCTCCTCCCCAATTCTTTTAGCGACCCGCGCCACCACATTGTATTAAACCGAAGCAACCATAGCGAGATACTACTAGGCTTTCCCGGAGCGCTTTGCTCGTACCGCCCCGTTATAGTTTAGGAACACTCGTCCCCTTAATAACAGTTGATCTTTGTAAATAAACGTTATATCTTGAAATACCGAGTACCATCTTACTTGTTACCGAGACGATAGGGAGTTTTCCTTTTCTGGTTTGTCCGCATGGACGAGCACGCCCTGTTCGCCATGGCTTGTGTGCGAGAATGTCGCAAGCCCTGACGAGCATGGCCTTCTATCTAATTCATTTCGTGGTTTACTGGAATTTAGGAGTAAAATCTGAGGAACACAGTCGAAAAAGTTACCTCGTCCCCAGCAATAATTCGAAAAGTTCAATAGGGATTTTTGAATACTTTCATCGAAATAGAATTTATTGAAAAGCGCAGGCCACGCCATTGATAATCCGGCACTAAACACTCAGGGTTTGTCGGAACCCTGTGGGGGCCACATAGGTCAATGCTCTAGCACGGAGCATACTGCGATCTTAACTAGGTAAATCAACTTGAGCTTCAAATTTCTAGGGACGTTTCCATGTTTTATCTTAACACTTAATACGCTCAAATAGAACTAAACAACTTCCGATGAGTCTAAGATAGGGAATAGCGGCTAGGCTCCATGACCTGCGAGCAGATGTCGGTGCTAGCCTCCCTGGGGGACCTCAGGAATCATACCCGACACTAGACACGTGCGCAACCCTTCGGGCGGGGTCCGAACAAACCCCGTGAAGCGCGCCTGCGGCCTGCTAAGCTGCGAAGCTTCTTGGGTCTGACCAAGAATAGGATTAAAATTTAGTATCCACGGTCCACCCTTGAGGTTACGATAGCCGGGGTCGTATGGGCATGGTGTTAGGAAGTTGCGCCATGCAGCTGCGTCACCGGTTATTACAACGTATGGGGGCCACGCCGTGAGGCGTAAATTTTCATTTAAACCCCACGTAGTGAGTTTAAAATTTTGTACAAACCATACGCCGCGAGGCGTCTGTTTCGCTCTGGATGACCGCAAAGACGGTAACCGCTCTTAGGAATTTTGGAAATGTTGTAACTAAAATTCGCCAAGGTCAAGGTCTTAGTTTTGTGTGGACCTCTTGCAGTACTAGGACCTGGTGTTACTCACAATGACGACTTGTAGGTTGTGCATACTTACATGTGTTTCGGATATTTTTGTGCTTCAATCTATTTTGTGCTCTTATTTGTGTCACCCTCGAAACAGTTGATTGTGGTACGTTTTGTTCCTGGATGTTGCCCCAGTGGCGGCGGCATGCGAATTGACCTTAGTGCGTAGTGACGAGCACTTTTTCAGAATCGCTTTTAATCAATCGCCTTCTTACTAACTAGCTAATAAATCAATTGACTATCATACGTGTGTATTTGAATTTTATTCCGCCATTATTATCAACACCCGATCGAGATCGCCTGGAATCGGAGCTCAATCGTAAGTCATAACGTCGGCATCGAACATTATTGGACACTCGAGTCGCTTCTTATCGATTAATGATTGCTCACGCCATTGCTCGGACGGACGTTTTGGGACTGTATTAGCCAATTGCTGTTGTATTGCACGACGAACTGAGACTATTACGCTCGATCGCAGGGTATTCGCGGACATTAGCCGTAAATTTGCCGTGCCCTACTCTCTAACAACAACTGTGCTACCTCGGTGCCTGTGTTTGTTCACCAATTGTCGCTTCTGTTTGATTTCTTGCTGTCGCCGTAACTGGACAATTGTGGTCGCTATCTGAAGTAAAGTGCCTATCCCCTGGAAGACACGACTGCCGACTGCCGTTCGAATCGCCCGAAGACTGTTTACGGACATTGTAAATTTTGCTTTCCTTCTACTATATTTTGTTGTCTGTTACTTTTGAGTATTTCTTTGTGTTTAGCGTGTTCGCTTAACTTAATTTGTAATCGTGCTACTTTGATTCCGCTTAATTTGTACGGTATTGTGGGACTTACTTGGCGCTTGTACCAATCTTTTGACGTTAAAAAACTTTTATTTGCCAGTACATTCGTATAGTGTTATTGTGCAGAAGCTGCGCTAACCGTTGGGTTTGCTATAAATAATAGTCCACTTGCGAATACTGCGGTTTAAGTGATCGTTGGATACTGCTGATCGGAGTAGTCAGCGACGTTAATTTCTCAGGTTTTCTAAGTTCACAATACCTGAAAAAGGGTGCTGTCCACTTGCAGGACCTACTTCGTAACGAGTTGCCGTCCGAAACGCCTCTGATCTGATTTCCGTACACGTATCTACTGTTATTTCCAAATAATCGCTGTATTGATGATGGACTCTAACGTCAATCACACCGGAGACTTGGAGACTAGTGACTTTTTCGGCGCGACGGATGGACCGATGGAGGACACCATACGGACTAGAACTCGACCGGCCGCAACAGCCGGCGAGCGACCGTTGACGCCGCCACCACCCCGACCGACTGGATACTTGCGTCGTGGAGAATTCGCTGAAGCACTCGGTGCGGACGCAAGTGCCACGAATGCGATTTTACACCACTTAACCACCCAGTCCACCGGACCTCCCGCGCAACGCCGAACCTGCACCAGTTTATGTTTCTGGCGCTATGCGTCGAGAGCCAACGCAGTACCAACCGAGGAACTACGGAGGAACGTACCCGCGGAACGATAACTATCCTATGGGTCGTGGAGGTCCTCAACCGCCTCCGCCTCGTCGCTTCGAGACCGGAGCTGGACCCCGAAATAATGTAGGACGGAATAGTGGAGGAAATCGCCCGAACATGAATCAATCAGGATATCAGTCTAACTGTCCAACCCCAGGTTTTGTTAGTAATGCTCGCGGAAATGGAGACTACGCAGGTAACCGACAACCCGCTATGTATAACAACAGGCCTGGACAGGCTAATGGATATCAGAGAGTCTCTAATGAACGGACTCAGTTTGAGCGCAGTATAGGTCCACCGCAACAGGTAAATCGTCCCTATGCAGGAAACGGAGGAAATAGGAACGGAGGTGCAGGAGAGCGCCGCCGATACCAGCTAAACTGTAGTGCTTCGCAAACAAAAGGTAATCGTGACCCTAGCCCAGCCACCACCCATCGTTTAGATGTGCTCAGTCGCGAACTCGGCATGATCCAGGGTAAGTTAGGATATAGCGCCCCGACTGGACGAGTGAATGCTATTGCGATTGCAGACGAACCGCAGTATGATGATGACGGATATGAGATGAACCGGGACGACGACGACATGGACTTTTCTGAGATGACAGAGGGATTCGTCGAGAGGCATCTGAATGTGATTACGACCGCTCCTTGGGCTGACGCCGCGCGTCTTCCTCGGAGTTGTAGTCCGTTCCAGCCGATCGACAGTCCCGAAGATAGGACATTGAGCTCAACGGACGCCGACTATGAACAGCACTTGGACGAAAGCACTAGCACTGTATATAGCACCGAAAATCTAAAATACAAAAAAGAGGGTTATTCGGGAGAGGGATTGTATATGTCGTGTGTGGACATACCTAGCGCAGGTTTCGATCCACTTGTATATGTGTCTGCGAGCGATTTAGAGAGCGAACCGCGAGGCGAGCGACAGGTCGACCAATCGAATCGTCCGGCCGTGCGCAGGCCCGGAATGAACGAACGAACTTTGATTGCATTGGAAGGTAGTAATGGTAGTGTCGAGATTTGTGAAGAATTGGAGACTGGTTCTGTTGAAAATTATAGGTTAAGTGAGTATAAGGAAAGTGATGATTTTACTGCCGGTAATCCCAAGGGAATCACCTCAAGGGGAAATTCCGGAACCCCCAGCTCTTTGGAGATGACTGGAAGGAAAGTGGATGATGATGTTGATGTATTTGAGCCATTGTTATTATTATTTTCCTCCTCTGTGGCTGGCCATCCGAAAGAGAGTGTGGTGAAAGTTGTGATGATTATTCCGGCAGGGAAGCCGAGGACGCTGATATGGCTCATGAAGATACGGATCGATTCGGGTCGTCGTGTGAGACAACCATGGAGTTTTTGGAGACCGATGGAAGGTCAGAAACGATGGAGGCTAGGTCGGACGATGATGGTACCTCATTAAGGCCGCCTAGTCCTAGTTCCGTTCTAAATTATAGGTCGTATGATGTAGTATGTGGGTCGGACCGCCGCGCGGGTCGTCCCTTGTATGATGATGAGAATTGTATGTCGTATGAACTTGCTGATTTGCCTAAGTTAGGTCGCGCTTGCAGTCTTAGAGAATTTATGGCGGATAATGATGGATGTGATGTTGATGTAATTAAGTGCTATTTTGAACCGGCCAATTATAGCACCGATGAACTTGAGGTGACTTTCCCGACCTCATTGACAAGGGGTTCCATGGTCATTGGGTCCTTCCTTGATGCTGACCGGGGCCGCCCTTGTCACCCGTATCCAAGCAGAGGTAGCAGCGGGTCGCGACCGTTCGCACCGATGAAGCGGGTATGATCATTGGGGCTGAAAGTATTGCCCGGGGTCTGCCCAGATACGGGGATGTTGATGGCGGAGTGGCAATTAAAGGCCGTCCATCACATTGTGAGCCTTCCGTTGCGCCAACCGTTGCTGAAGCGCGCAGTAACGTTCCCCATGCTGAGCTGAGTTCTTTCAATGACTTGCGTGATGAAGTTGATGCGGTTGATGATGTTGTTGAACAGAAGAATAGTGAATTGAGGGAGTCGGTTGAACTCCTAGTTGAACAAAGTGGATCCACGGCGAGCGAAGCGAAACATTTAAGCGAAGCGAAAGTGTCTAATCTAAGTCAAAGCACTGCACATGCATACAGTGATTCTGAAGATGAGCGGGATTATGAGCCTGAGTGTGAAATAACCAACGCTCTGGATGACTCTGACAACAGTTATGACGAAGCCAGCGATAGCGAACTCGACGAGGAACAACTATTGAGCGACGAAGAATTCTGGGCGAATTGGGAAGATCCGAACGCTGATTGGTACCGACGTGGATCCATCCCCGATGTACGAGAGTGGCACCGTGAAGGGGCGTGGGGAAACGCGCCGAAACAATGAGTTACCGCGAGCACCATCGGACGAAGGTGTTGACTTGAGCCTGCGAACAAGTCATTTGTCAATTCGCTCCGAAGACGCTGATGATACCACCAGCGAGGATGAGACCACCGAAGAGGATAGTGATGAGAATGAGTCGTTGGACGCGAGCGAGTTGAGATTGGCTCAATTGGACAATAGTGCAGGGGAGGATCCTATCGAAGGGTCCCCGCGTATGCGCCCAGGTAATTTAGGTGAGTTCACTGACACTTTGTCTAGTGTTTCCAGCGATATTTTGGGATCCGTCGAAGAGGTGCCTTGTATGCCCTCGGGTAATTCGGATAGCCCGCTTAAGAAATCTAAGGTATCTGAGGATAACTCCGTCGAAGGGAGACCAAGTATGTCCCCGGGTAATGCGGAGGAATCCGTAATCATAGTCAGTGAACATTCAGACGCTTGTATGGGACGAAGACAGTTACTTAACTTTGTGCGGGACGCTAACGACGAACGATCACGCCGACTGGATGAGCAATTGCACAGCATGTACGGAGTTTATCTTACTAACGATTGAACGAGGACACATTCGCCCGTTGACAACGAATGAACGAAATCGTATTGTGGGACCGGACACATTGTTTGCCATTTCCACTGATCATGCCGAGACCTCGAATTACCAATACCCACGCATCGAAATAACTGAAAATTCCTTTGCAGCGGAATGTCTTATTCCGATTAACTTTAGAGCAGGTGAGGTAAACGCTGACTTCGGACAGTCTGTAGTACTACAACCGCAGGCTCTTTTCTATAGGAGAGTTGTGCTAGCTATGGAGCTGTTGAACAACCTGAGAAGGCTTTTCGACGCTCGCTTCGAATGTATTGAGGACGCAGCGCTTCAACGAAATTATGCTATGTTGAGCAGCATTCTAGGTATGGCCTCCCCTATAGACCACCGTGTAACTGGATTGTACCTCGATCCAGTGGCTCTTGCTTCGTTGGAACTCCTCATGGACTTGTTGGGCCAATGCGTGAATGGCCACACGCTCCAGCAAGTAATGGAGAAGGAATTCGAGGTAGAGCTGAGCAAGTACCCAATGTGTCAAGAGTGTAAGAGGAGCCATAGTCAACCAACATCGAGTGTCGATCCTTGCTGCTATTTTGTCGGACACCACGGAAACTGGAATTACCAAGGTACTTTAAGCACTGCTTGCGCTTCTATCCGCATTGACGGGTATATAATACCTAACTGGCGATACTATATTAGTATTCAGACACCCCGAATGCAACGGCTCTCCCGTGCTGCCAACATTGACTTGCATGAGATGCTAAGCGAAGCGCCTCAGCTGTTGGAATTCATCTATAACAATCAGGGCAGTGAAGGAGTCCCAATAACTACTTTCGTTCAGTACGCAATGAACAGCATGGAGTTTACAGACGAATCCCATAAACGGGATCGCTTAGTGCTCTTGTGTGCACGTTTGAGACTCCTGAAACGCCCTGCCAGCGTTAATCTGCTTCAAATCGAGTGTGGTATGACAATAGATGAGCACGTAGAAGTAGACTACCTGATCTCGGAACCGTGTACACTCCAACGCAGTAGTATCAGTAGCCCTACTCACGACCTGGACAAACAGCTGGCCCTAGCGATGGCCGACTGTTTGAACACTTCCGAAGAGGATCTTGGTGAGCAGAATGAACCAGCTGTAGAGAATATCCGACCCTCTGATAGGGAAACCCCGAGTGGAACTGACGAACAAGTAGTGGACAGTGAGGAGGAATCGGAGCCTCCCCGAAAGATGGCCCGACCCCCTTCACCCGGCCTGAATAACGGCCCAGCTCAGAATACAGGTATGCGGAAAGTATGTACCATCCTACTACTAGTTTGGCTTTCGACGTTGGGCTCTACGCACGCCACGCTCTCGCCTTTTAGCGACGTGATCTCGCGACTAGGTGCGTTCGTAAACCGCCAAGTAGGTGTCGTCGTCGAACCGCAAGGTTTGGTAATCACCTCTGGTCAGACTATGCACTTGCCAGTGGTCCTGCAGCTGTCATTGAGAGATTGGGAATGCAAGTCAGACCCCTACGTAAGCAATGTCTGTCCACCGTATGAGGTCAACGGTTCCTGCCGAGCCGATTGCTGCACGAAAGCGAACTGTACTGAGTACCCGCAGCTGCATGCAACTTTGAGCGCACTGCAACGCGAACTGGACGATGCATATCATGGCATATTAGATACAAATTATTACTCGCTGCTTGTGCATTCCTTCTGCGTAGAGAATGAGCACCTATGTGACCTTACCAACTGCCGAGAAAAACGCTTTGCAAGCCTAATCGTCGCCGCTGCCGGCGCTGTTTCCGGTTTTCTAGGGTTAGGAATGGCCTTCGCTAACGGCGTTCACATTAATAACGTGCGTCAGCAAGTGACCGTTCTCGAAAAATTTATGCGCGAGACGAATGACGTCTCTTTCCGGAACAATAAGGCAATAAAGCAACTAACCCGAGCTAACGAGGACATTTATGCATTTCTACACCACAGCATGCAGGATGTAGTCTCCATGATTGAACAGGTCGGCTGTGCTGACCAGAAAGAGGTCACACACGTGCATCATCAGTTGATTGACCACATACTTCGAGCGAACATGCGCTCGTCGGTACAGGCCATCATGGAGTCTATGTTAAATGGTGAACTCTCCCCTGCTGTTATCGATGTCGTCATGCTACGACGATTATTCGCCATGGATCCCCGCATTTCTAAAACCATCCTAATGCGATAACCCAGCCTAGCATACCAGTTTGGACGAGTGATGCCCGTAAGTGTAGATTTAACGGGATTTCGCTTTGGCTTTATTTTGCAGTTACCCTTGCCCAAACGCAGCGATGTCCGACCTTATTTTCGGGTCTACAACACAGGCTGGAACGCTTCCGACACGCTAACGCAGATGAGACTACCGCTACCGCAATACGCAGCCAGATTGGGACATGTGCGTTTCGACTCGCTGAATATAGGAGCATGCAAACACAGACCCGGAATTGCTTTTTGTGCACCCCACGCGTTGCTAACCGACCACAGTACAAATTGCTTAGAATGGATTATCGCAGGTGAATTCGTGCCAGAATCCACCAAACACGCATGTAGCAACCGCACGCTTATCGGCCCACTCGCCAACGATACAGCCGTACATACCACTATTCAAGGTGTTCTAATTAGGACTAGTGAACCTGAGGTTATACTGACTAATCGCAGGCAGCTCGCGCACGTAACCTTAGGTAAGGCCATTAGGGTTCCACCTAATGGAATTTTGTGGTTTCCTCACGGAAATTACACACAGTTAGTCGTAGGATCGATCGTGCTAACCAGCATGCTAAAGCTAGAGGAGATTACAATCAAATTTGGACCGAATATCACTATTGACCGGCTCTCCGGCCTCAAATTAAGACCTTTAACCTGGAGTTCACTCGACGGTGCCAAGCCGACAAACCTACAAATGGCTCAGATAGCCAAGGAACAAGTACAAAAGATAGTTAACTTTCCTGCCTTGGAGTATACTAGACTTTCGCCTTACTTTATAGTTACCATCATTGTTAGCGTAATTAGTTTGGTTTACTGCATGACCAAGTGTAAGGTCTCCCCTAAGTACGCGTACTATATACCCCGATGGCTGCCATGCCGCGGGAGACTAATCAAAACTGACGGAAAACCCCGAAAAGCAATTAGGTGGATTAGAGCCGACAAAAGAGGCCCAAGTGCACCACCTTAGGAGGAGACTACACCCCGAATTTCGCCGACCGAGGTTTCGATTGTACCTTCGGGGACGCCGCGCGTGTCCGTTGTGTCCAATCGTGTCCCGCGTCGTTCTAACCGACTATTGACAACCCGTGCTTCGTCCGAAGAGGAACTTGTATTCACTGAAGACGACGAATTATTCGCTGCTCCTACCCGTGACCTACGCCGCGGACCTCGACAAGGTATGTTCACCGGACAATTAAACACTATGAATGCAGGTAACACTCCACTTCTCATCAACGCAACTATACTTGGCACCCCAGTCACGACACTTGTAGATACAGGAGCTGACGTCTCAATCATGTCATAAGCCCTAGCTGCCCGTTTAGGCCTAGTACCCAGAGACACTAACACTACCCGGATAGTCTCGGCCACACAACGGGAACTGACATTTAGTGGAGTGGTGAAAGCACCAATTACAATAGGCTCGCGAAGCACTCCATGCGACTTCCAAGTAACTACCGACACACCGTATGAATGTATCTTAGGCACAGATTTCATGGCTTTACTACCGTATGTAGCCATAAATTTCAAGGACCGCTGCTTGGATTTATGAAATGGGACGGAGAACTGTTCCGCACCTTTTGCCGACCAAGGAGACTATCGACCGCCAGTCATTAACGTAGTATCCAGGAAATATACACAGGTACCACCGAACACCGAACTATTCATCAACGCTATCCCCGAGATCACTCAGCCGCCCACTGGCCAAGCACTATTTGTACCAGACCCTTTCATTAGGGACATCGCCATAGCCCACTCTTTGGTACTCACTGGTCAACGCATGATTCCAGTAGCAATGATGAACTTTGGAAACATACCAGTTGCAATACACGCGGGACAAACAATCGGACACATCGAGATGCTTGATGACAACGAGTTCGAGCTCTTATATGACAGCAACAAGCGCCTACTTCAGCTCGGACCTCTTCAGCACACCAAACAATGCAACCGCATAGGAGTTACACGCGACAATGTAGTGCAGGTCATAAACGACCAAAAGAAAACAATCGATACGGAACGATCCATACAGGTACTGGGCAAAATCGATTTTGGACAGACTACCCTTAACCGTTATGAACTAAAACAATTGAAAACCACTATTTCTGAGAACACCGACATATTCAGTGTGCACCCATTCGACCTAGGTAGGTGTGGTGTACACCAGCATAGGATAATTACTGGGGACGCGAAGCCCATAAAACAAGTGCCCTACCGATTGGCACATTCTCTACGCGAACCCTTGAGGGAAGAACTAAACAATATGGTGGAAGCCGGACTTATAACTCCATCCGATTCACCATGGGGTTCCACATAGTGTACGTCACTAAGAGTGACGGCACCTTACGTTTATGTGTGGATTTTCGTAAGCTCAACGTAGTCGCCGAACGTGACTTGTACCCGTTACCCCGCATCGACGACATATTAGGATGCCTGCGAAACACCAAATTCATGTCAAGCTTGGACCTTAACAAAGGATTTTGGCAATTAGAATTAGATCCTGATACCAAGGAGAAAACTTCCTTTGTTACTGTCCACGGACAATACGAGTACAATGCTCTACCTTTTGGCTTAAATTCTTCTCCAGGCGCCTTCCAAAGGTGTATGTCAATCATTTTAAAAGGCTTAGAATGGGAGAGATGCCTCATTTACATAGACGACATATTAGTTTTCTAACCCACATTTGAACGGCATTTAGCAGATCTCATCACAGTCTTCGATAGGTT
Source organism: Trileptium ribeirensis (assembly GCA_030248225.1). Lineage (NCBI taxonomy): Eukaryota > Metazoa > Nematoda > Enoplea > Enoplida > Thoracostomopsidae > Trileptium > Trileptium ribeirensis. The sequence goes on from JASANE010003848.1 coordinate 29,191, forward strand.
TCGTAAGGCTAATCTCAAACTAAAACCCTCTAAATGTCAATTCGGACAGAAAAAATTAAAATACCTCGGACATATTATTAGCTCTGAAGGAGTTAAACCTGACCCCGAGAAAACAGCTGCAATCGATAACTACAAAAGACCTGAAACTCTCAAGCAATTACAGAGCTTCTTAGGGCTTGTAGGCTACTATCACAAATTCAACTATTCCGAGATTTGTGAACCACTTAACGCACTCCGACGTAAGGACAACGAATTTAAATGGACACCGCAATGCGAGGAAGCATTCGGAAAGCTACGCAAAGCACTGGTACTAGAACCACTACTCATCTACCCGGACTTTTCAAAACCCTTCATACTACAAACGGACGCGTCAGGATACGCTTTAGGAGCCGTGCTCTCGCAAAAGACCGATAAAGGGACATTGCCAATCGCTTATGCTAGCAAATCATTAGTGGACTACCAACGCCGATACCCCGCTATAGAAACTGAAGCCCTCGCTATTCGATGGGCCGCTCTGCATTTTAGGCATTACTTGCTTGGACACGAATTCCATGTCGAGACTGATCATAAGCCACTTAAGGCCTTATTTGAGAGACCACCGAGAAATTCACGCCTAGCCCAATGGCGTAATGAGTTACTCATGGAATTTGGCGGGTTCAGTATTGAATATCGCCCGGGTAAGGCCAACACAAACGCAGATGGACCTTCACGCGATCCCCGACACGACGTGGAATTTTCCGACTCGGCTGACGAAGCCGAATACGACAAGCAGGACCATACTCGAAGGGTTGCTGTAGCCGTAAAAGGACAGGATCGCGGCAAGGGCAAAGTTCCTGCCAAACCACCGCGGAGACTCCCTACCGAAGAGGCCTGGAAACGACTTACGCGACAGTTAATGGGACTACCCCCAGACGCTCCCGATAACCTCCAACCCGAATACGTTAGGGAACGCTTTTATCGCATGTTCGGAGGACCCGGATATGATCCCCTACCGGACCAGACGCGTTTCATTTTCTGTGGAGACATCGACGATCCATGGCCAGAAGGAGTCGAGATGCCCTGGAAGCGCTCGACCGCTCCTGGACCGCCGACTGAACCAGCCCCAACTCAACAACCTGTGCGTGACTCAACCCCTGGACCTTCATCAGCACCCGACCCATTTGTCAGACCTACACTGCCACAAGATCCCCCGACTGCTCCGACACCGCCCGCTCCTGGCGCGGCAAGCGAAAGCTCAACGCGTGCCACTGCTGGTACACCTGACCCCACTAGACCCCGGACATTACCAACAACTGCTAGGAAAAAATATGGTGGTTTACCAGAAGTCGAGGAATTCGATACTTTAATTAAGGTCGCTTACGCATGTGGACCGCGAGTACGACTACAACGCCCTGAATAGGTTTATGACACTGGTGAACGCATATACTTACCACACTTCCAACAGTATGAAGGACGAAATCTCCTCAATTACATACTTTACATCCAACGTAGAGACAAACAATTTGGACCCATATGGTGGTACTTGCATACCCGACAACCACCAGCTGACGAAAAGGCAGCGACTGCTCTCAAGCTAGAAGCCCATCACTACCGTCTCTGCCCCGACACAGCCATTCGTTACCTACATCCCATCATGCCGAACGACCACAGACCTAAATTGTGCGTGCCCAGACTACTCATTCGGCAGATGCTCAAACATGAACACGACACTCTATTCGGTGGACATCCAGGTAGGGATCGTCTACTGAGTAAGCTCAAGCAGTTCTACTATTGGGAGACAATGGGTAAGGACGTCGACGAATATGTAAAACGATGCGTACTTTGCCAGCGATCACGAAATTTACCACAAAATGTTCGAGCCGCGCTCGGAGATAACCCGCTGGCTAGTGCCCCTATGCACCGCATGTTCGTCGACATATTGGACACTCGGGTTTTGTCCCGAAAGGGAATTCGGTATGTCATTGCTTTCATTGACCAATTCACTAAATTAGTCATCGCCGCCGCATTGCCTGATCAAATGGCTAAGGGTGTAGCTCGAGTTTTCGTCGAAGACGTAGTGTGCCGCTATGGCGCTCCCGAGGAACTAGTTTCCGACCGAGGAGGATGCTTCGTTTCAGAAGTTATGGAAGCCTTATGCGCTAGGTTACACACTTTTAAGCGAGAAACTTTGAGTTACAACCCGAAAGCCAATGGAGAGATCGAACGCTTCAATCGCACCCTACTGTAACAGTCTGGCGGGCGGCCGTTGTCGGAGCTCTTCCTACACTTAGAGCGCTACTCCAGCAAAGTAACACAGTAGGACGCTTCCTAGCGAGGTGTCAATGGTTATACGAACGTTATGTAGCTGACCGTTATAACGAAAACAAGTGAGCGCACGAGTACGGAGGTGCTGAGGTAATACCATGTTGGACAGGGTCCAAACGTGTACCCGGTTGGACGGAGTCTAAACGGCGGTCTCAAATGGACCGCGTCCAAGCGAGCAAGGGTTGCTGTACAGTGAGGCCTGTGGCCAAACTGTGTTGCACTTCCGGACCAGTAAGGACAGAGTCCTCGCTAGTGCTTAGCCTAACACAATCCGTGCAGTAATAAATAATGTAAACACTCCTATCGCAATGAACACAACAATGCTGCCGTATCAGCCTCAACTTTTAATACGAACCAAACTGCAATTATCCGGCAACTTATATACTGCAATATTTGACATTTGTAAGCAGAAACACGATGCGCAAAAAACATTTTACAATTTTCAGCAAGTTATTTTAAAACTTTTAAAACTTAAACCCACGTTCCACAAATTGTTAGTTCTAGAAGTCAAAACAATATTTCTCCCTGATACATGGCTTCCCGATCCGTGAGTGGGTTTCACCCACTCGACCAACATATTTCATGGAGCGACCTCTTCTTCGCTTGAGCTGTTGTCGTCAAGTTCTAAGGGCGAATGAACAAGAGCTTTTTGCATCCGCGCTATTTTCCGTCGAATAGCTCGCCGCTTCTTGTAGCCCTTGCCCGGCCGCTTAAGATTCTTTGCGTTACTATGCGACGTCGGAATTTTGTCACAAGACGTACCAAACTTGCTATTATCGCAGTCGCTGAAACTTCGGACAACACTGCCATAACCACATGAGGCCCTGTCTTCACTGCAACCGGCTGACATGATGTATATATCTTGTCCACCAGCTATATTACTGTGTGTCTGTCCTTTTGCCACATTGGTTCGCTCTGTAGCCACGGCTGCACCTCCGACCATCTCAGAATTACCACTGTAAACGCTTTTACGGTAAGTTATGACACTTCCGAATTCAGTTTGTACGGCTTTACTATAAGTGCGAACCTTACGTTTCCCAAAATAATGGCCCTCCGACCACGGTGGTGATTCGAGAACTATGAAAATCGCATATTTCGACGCGGATCACAAACAAAGTCAAGAAATTCTCTTCCACCGCAAGGCACAACGTGGTTTTGTAGATCCAGGGGAATAACGGTGGCTGCAGCATCGTAAAGCCACAGCTCTGATAGATTTGCGGGAACGCCATAGCGATGATGAAATATTTTGAAATTATACTTTACAATCGCAGCCTGTCTCGCATCCTCCACTGTAGAATTTTTTAACGAACTTTGCTCCTTTGACGGAAACATATGATGATTAACTGGATCATACTCGCTACAGAAAGAAACCGCAGGATCATAATCCCGGAAATTACTAAGCCTCCTCGGTGGCTTAATCGGCAGCGTACTCCAAGATAACCGTGCCTCCGGTGTTTTATTAGCTGCATCAACGATCGACTGTTGCTGAATAGCACCACACTTGCTTTGCACATATTGTCTTAAGTAAGAATTGTCAACTATTTCTTCCACTTCCTCATCATAGTCCAGTTCGATTACTTCCTCCATAACCGCAATTTTTGTTGTTGGTCTGTAGGTGCTCTAAGAAGACAAACAGATGGCTCAGCATGATATGTAGATTGTTTATAACGTCGAATAGAATTTGCTAATTGCAATATACAAGTGAACTATCGTCTAACTCTGCTACAGCTATTGCTAATATTAATTGTTACTAATTCAAAGTATTCGTATAAGTAATAGCGTTTAGAAAATATGCCTATAAAATGCCTACAACAAATAGGATATATCATTTACTATATAGCAGGTACATAGATTATAGACAGAAATTGCCCGAAAATTTATCAGTTTTTATCAATTTACCAGTAATGTAGAGCCTAGTTTATGATGTACAAATTGCAATTTGGCTAAGATTAGGCGCACTTCAAGTATTTTCATTTAATTCGTCACTAACATTTTCCCCCGCGGGGTCTCAGATTATATCGTGCAGACCCTTCTAAAGTCCGAGTTTTACTTTGCTGGCGTGATGTATTTGTTCGTTTCTGTTGGCGAGCGTGTAAAGGCGTAGGTTGCTTGCGTTTTGCTTGTTGGGTCTCGCAGAACACCTTCTACAATCCTCTGTGGTTCTTCATAGCCTTCCTCGGTATGTTCTGAGTGCCCAGTAGTATAGCATTCTCCTTGTCGTCCTTCTTCCTGACAATGCTCATCAGCTCCAGTTTCGTTGCACAGTGAACTGGGAGAAATCCGTTCTTTGCGCGGGGCCCTCTTCAGTCGCCTTACGTTTACCCGTCTGGATACCGCGTTTGTAGATTGCCTCACGGGCAAAATAATAGCACCAGTACCATCTGCTGAAAGTGACATTATTCTATATGGTCCACGCCACCGTCTGGACAACTTTTTAGACTTGCCAGCTGCAACAGGCATATGTAGGTAGACTTTGTCTCCATCAACGAATGGTAGATCCCGAGCTTTTCGATCATGATAGAACTTTTGTCTCTCCTGCTGCTCACCAATATATACCTGCGCCATGGACCAGGCGGTCTCGAGTCTGCAACGCACTTCATACGGATATACTTCTACATTCACGGCTTCGACCTCTGACGTCAACAACTGAATTGGTAACACTGGATCGCGGCCAAAGTTGAGATAAAATGGCGTTTCGTTCGCGGTTTCATGCAGACTGCTGCGGTATGCAAAGCAAACGTAAGGCAACAATTCGTCCCAATCACTTTGACTCGAACTAACATACAAACTTAGCATAGCTTCTAACGTACGATTAAAACGTTCGACCATGCCATCGCAAGCGGGGTGGTATGCCGCAGTGAACAGTTTTTTTATTCCAAGCAATCGACATGTTTCCGCCGTAAGTTCTGATGTAAAATTAGCACCACGGTCAGTAAGCAACTGAAATGGAACGCCGAATCTGCAAACAATTTGTTCCGCTAATACTCGAGCAATTGTTTTAGCAGTTGCGTCCCCGAGCGCAGCGCATTCAACCCATTTAGTGAAGTAATCCATGAAAACAATGACATATTTGTTTCCAAACTTTGTTTTCGGAAGTTGTCCCAATATGTCATATGCCACTTGGTACCATGGAGCGACCACAGGTATTGAATGTAACTGTGGTACTACCGGCCTTGTGGGGTTTTTCCTAGTCGCGCACGCTGCGCACGATGCGCACCATTCTTTGACGTCAAAATACATTTTGGGCCAGTAGTAACGATCAGCAACCTTTCGGAAGGTTTTGCGAATACCAAGATGTCCTCCAAACAAATGATCATGACATGCGTTTAGAATTTGTTCCCGATATTTCTCCGGTACATACAGGTGATCTCTTTGATTTGTTTCACTTTTGCGATATAGCAATTGGTTCTTTTCATCCCAATGTTCTTGGCTAGCAGCATCGTTGTGTAGTTTGGCCTTTATTTCACTGGCAAATGCGTCCCGTTGCTGTTCATTGACCATCCACTGTGCCTTTGATTCTTCGTGCGCTCCCACATCAGCGTCTAATCGAATAAGCGGCGCAATCTGCATTTCACCAAACTCTTCAGTGTGCTTCAGCATGCCAGTACACGTATGACATATCGCTGTGTCTTCCATGGGAGCCGGTTGTCCATGATCCCGCCTTCACGATAGAGCGTCAGCATTAATGTTTTCTTTGCCTGCCTTGTGCAAAATTGTGATATCATATACTTGCAACAACAGGATCCAACGACATAGTCGTCCATGTGGGTGTTTGACGGTTAACAGCCATTTAAGCAGTTGATGATCCGTTAAATCAGAAAATGGACGACCGTACAAATACGATCTAAAATAACGAACTGCCGAAATGACGGCAAGCGTTTCACGTTCCACAATTGGATATCGTCGCTCAGCTTTATTCAACGATCGGCTAGCATATGATATTGGGTGTTCTTTGTTATCGACACCAATCTGACTCAACACAGCTCCAATAGCGGTGTCACTAGCATCTGTTTGTAGCACGAACGGACGTTCGAAATCTGGAAACGCTAAGATCGGTTTGCTTGATAACCTCCTCTTGAGTTCCTCGAACGCCTTTTGGCACTCACTAGTCCACTCGAACTTCTTGTTTTTTTGTATAAGTCATGGAGTGGTGCTGCAATCTTTGCAAAACACCAGATAAATTGTCTGTAATAAGACGCAAGACCCATGAAACTTTGCACCTCTTTTGCATTTTGTGTTGTCGGCCAAGTCACTATTTTGTCCACTTTCGCGCACTCCGGGAAGAACCCATCACTTGACAACACATGACCGAGGAATGGTACGGTACTCCGACCAAACTGACGCTTTTTTAACGTCAACTTGAGATCAGTCAATCGTAGCCGGCTGAAAACCATTCGTAGTCTATCAATAAGCTCATCCTGGGTGGAGCCTATTACCAAAATATCGTCAAGATATACCAAACATATTTTCCAATCAAGACCTGCCAACACACTTTCCATCAATCTTTGAAACGTTGCTGGTGCGTTCGTGAGTCCAAATGGAAGCTTCCTAAACTGATACAATCCGCCATGAGTTATAAAAGCAGTTTTGTGCTTTCTTTCCGGATCCATCGGTATCTGGTGATATCCGCTCTTCATATCCAGAGTACAGAACAACTTCGCTTTGTTCAGCGACCCCATTACGTCATCGATGCGTTTCATAGGGTAACTGTCTCGACGAGTAACGGAATTCAACTTTCGGTAATCAACACAGAACCTCCATGTCCCGTCCTTTTTCCTCACCATAACTATAGGCGACGCCCATGCACTAGTCGAGGGTTCAATGAATCCATTTTTCAACATCTCCTGAACCTTTTGCGTAACGGTGTCTCTCACAGCGAAAGCGGTACGATACGGTTTCTGTCTTATTGCAGACGCACCAACAGTATCGATAGTGTGATATACTCCTTTAGCACATCCCAAATCCTCGTCACTGGCGGCAAATATATCAGCATATTCCACTAGAAGGTCGTGCAGCTTCTGTCTATGACGCTCATCGAACGAACACTCTGATAAATCCAAACCTTCGAGCGCTAATGTGTTGCGTAAACTATTCGGTGCCGATTTCATTACACTGCTTATAATCGAGTCCGAGGCATAGTACTGCATATTGATACCAACCAAATGTTCGCTTGATAATGCAGTTGAGCTTGCAATTCGCGTTCCCTTATAAGTTTTGATAGGGGCTTGTGTTGGATTGAGCAACCGCAGCGGAACAACATTTTGTTCTTCGGCGTTGCAACTGTTGGGGCTAGGATTAGCGGGTCGAGTTCCCATGATCGCCTCCTAGGTTCGAGTAACTGAACGCTGTCGTCCGCAATATTCATCTTGCCACGTAACACCATTTCTGTCAAGGGCGGAACTTCGACGGTATCCAGGAGTGCGACGTAGTTATTCCGTTCTAGGGCTGGACTATTCACCCCGATATTTATCCGATCAGCACCAACTCGCAATTGATGCAAACTATAGTCTAGTTCGAACGGTCCCAATTGCGATAAAAAGTCTCTACCCAAGATCAAATCGTACGGTATGACGCTGGAAATAGCCAGTGGTCCATTGAAGACTTTACTGCCAAAAACAATTTTCGCTGTCATAACTCCTTCAATAGGCAACGCGTGCCCCGATGCTGATTTGACATATGTAAAGGGCATAGTTTCACCGTGGACCGATTGAGTACCATAGTCGTTCAACTTTTGCGCTGCCGATTTGAGAATCAGTGACAACTGAGCACCAGTATCCAAAAGCGCCAAAATCCGACGACCATTTACTTCAACTGTTACGGTACCTTCGGTTCCACTTGTATTTGTCGAGCATGCCAACCGGAAAGGATCGAAGGTTCTCGATTCCGAGACCATACGAACATTATGGTTTATGTCTTTGCCAGATCGCCCAAAACGTGAAGTCGCCTGCGGGTTTGGAGCATCGTGAGATGTAATAGCATGAAGATTCTCTGGAAGCGGTGTATTATTGCTTTCTAACGCAGTCGTAGGCATTAGTTGTCGCATCGCTTCAATCCTAGGTCTTGAGCAATTTTCACCATTCGCATAGTTTGATAATATTGGAATCCGTGTAAACAATAACCAAAACCGGCCGAACACGGTCAATGCCTGGTTTCGGATCAGCTTCCATATCACGTGTAACGTAATATACACGCAGCATACGAAAATCCAGACTTGCTTAATATCCACGTTGACACCGAAGAGGAAGCCGAAGAATCCAGCCCGAACAATACCTGTAGCGGTCTTCTGTGCAGTTTCTGTTGTTGACTGACTTTCAGCTGGCATTCCAAGCAGGTTCAAAACCTTTTGTTGCTGTTGAAACATGTGGAAAACATCAGTCACTGACACATGAGAACGCATTTCATCAATTCGATACATAACCAATGGATGAAATATAACGTCAGGTATTATCTTCAAATCTAGCTCCATCCACGGCATCGGTAACAGGTGGAATTGTTCCAAGGGCGAAAGCGTTCCGTCTTTCCGATAATGATAGGATACTCCACGTAATGTTACAGGCACACCATCATGGATTTGACACTCGATTTCTGCACTGCGTTGCGTTACAATATTCGTTTTTGTATCTAAATAAGCTTGCTTGCTTTCGTTGTTCAGATTAATTTGGATCGTAATATGCACGGTGCACGTTTGGTTCATTGGTAACAACTTAAACTCGTTACTACCAAGCTCTTGGCAAGGCCAAACTTCGACCACTGCTCCAGAAGCTTCGGCGATTAGCTTGGACTCGTTTAACCACGCCCTTATGGCTAACGTTGGATTTGCCATCACGAAAAGTCCTGCAATTTGAGCCGCATATCGCATTTGATTGCACGCACTGATTGTCGCCCGGTTGTATGCAAACTCGATCGATCGAGCAGTATGAAATTCCAAAGCTTGCAAACTGGCTGCAAGAAGCTCCGATGTTACCATGCCTGACTGCGCCCGGAGCAATTGTCGTTTTCGTCTGGATTGTGGATTTTGTCTAGCATAAGCAATTTGCAAAGATTTAACGACACCGATGCCGCTGAAGTTAACCCGTGTATGTTCTTGCTCTAGTATAACAAACAGAATTTCTTGCTTACTGACATGTAGGCGTTGCAAGTCGCAACCACTGGTTATCACTGTGCCACTGTCCGTGAGCGCTAGATTTCCATCGTCGGCCACCCATTGTTTGCCGCGCATTATTCCGGGCATCTCTTGCCAGGACACGAAGTCACACCGCTCCTTCTTATCCGGTGTCCACAACAAAAACCCTCCATTCGCCAACGCACAGGAACCTGCGTCGTATTCGCAAGACGACACATCACCAGCAGTCGATTCCATCAAATTCCTATCATGTCGTTTATATACCTTGACTGCAGTTAGAATGCAGTTCACAGCTTCGAACTTCTTCCAATAGCAGCAGTGTACACCACCACCTGGATAGTACCAGTTTAACTTGTTATCTGTGCACCATAGCAACTGTTGCATTTTCTGCAATTTCCCAGCTGCGCAGGTTTTAAAATCTATCATGCGTCGGCATTCTGCTTCCCCTGCTGATTCAACTGTAGTATTCGATCTTTTCAAGTTTTCATCATTAAAGAAATATGTAAAAGTTTCCACTACGCCGCGTGTTTTCGTGCAGAACCAAGCATCACTCACATACTGAACGATATTACGCTTATAAAGCCGAACTCTTGTCGTCAACGGTATTTCGTGATGACTTTCTAAAGTGAGATTGCAGTTCGGGATAGCAGGCAACCGCCAGACCTGCTTATGCTGCTGCGTTTGACAAATAAGTGGATTTGGATGTGGTAGTGCGGAAACAGCAACTATTAGCAAGAATAACATGAGCATCATCCATGATAAATCCACTGATTCCTGCCGACATCTTGTTCTTGCCATTGGCAATGTATTGCACTTATTTAACGATCGTCCGGCGCATATTTCACTACTCGAAACTACCCCTGTCCTCGGAGTAACATTTCGCGATCGAACTGTTGCAATTTCCTTCTCGAATACCAGCCTCGACAACGTCTGCCATAGCCGGCATTCACCTTCTGATGTCGGATGTTGTAGTTTGATGCTGGCTATGGATAGGTGATCTAGCGTCGTCCTGCTATCATGAGCCTTTTGCGTCGTCAACTCTGCACGATCAGCATCTTCCTGTTGTTGCAATCCATGGTCATTATTCTGTCGATCCATCTCAGTAAGTAATTCTTCATGAAATTGTCGCCTAGTCAACGGTCTTGGCAAGGGCTCTGGTCGATTCTGTTGCGATTCCGGCAAACTAGTTACTTCTGACTCCTCTAAGACAAACATTAGCCGACCTCGCACCAGACTAGACACCATCATTGCTGTAAGTCTTTGTTCGGTCATACGTCTTGCAACCGGCCGCATGGCTAAAGTTTCGAAATCTTGCACGCGAAAAGAGAATGAATGTGAAAGGATGAGCATAGCACAATCAGACAGAAACGGTGAATTCGCCAAAACAAATCGTTGCATTTCCTCCTCCCGCCATAACCCATCGTTATCCAGCACGATAGATTCAACTCTGGTTCTTGCCATTTCACGCGTCCTTGGTTACGGTTGAAACGCTGCACTGTACTTTTAGCAACGTCCTTACGAGGTGTCAGCGTTGACCAGTAAACATGTTTGTTATGGTGGGGTGTTTCCCGCAGTAGTGCCTTAACACGACGTACAACCGTCTTTAAGATATGCCAGAGGCTGCTTGTGGTGGACCTTATACTGGCCGAGGCAGATTCCATTCGTGGAACTAAGTTGTGCGCACCACAGTGGATAACTATAGTAATATCTTGTCGAGGGTCCAGCTCCATGCCAGCCAACACTTGTTCCAGAAGTTCGTCAACATATTCGATTCGAAGATTATGACGCCACAGAACAATAGCGTTCGGCGTGTCAGGTGTTCGCTGTAGTTGCTCGTCTCCGACAAAAATATATCGTTGTCGTCTTGAACTTGGCTTGGCATTTTTGTCTTCGCGAAGTATCGCCCGTTTAGATGGACAATTATTAACGTGAGGCTGACTTCTAGGTTTCACTCCTAGTACAGGCTTATTGCCCTGACCTCTGTTGCCTGGTGGGGTACTGCTGCTTCTAGCGCCTGAGTCACTACCAAACGTGTGTGGTTCAGAGTTATTCTGAGGTATCGTCACTACTCCAACAAACAAATTATGTGCATGCCCTTCCAGTTGTTGACTTCCGGCACGCAGTTCTAATGGCGTCGGGACCAACTTGTTAGCCGACGGGTCGGTAGACTGGTTTGTCTGCTCTTTGTCCGTGGTTTTTGATGCATCTGTCTGCAGCGTCCATGAAACCGTATTTGCCGGTGCCGTTATCGTGCCCATGAACGATGACACCGAGTTAGCAATTTCTTCTTCTCGGGCCGTACAGCTTTCCCCTTGGGGTTCCGCTACGATGCCATTTGCAACGTTTGCTCTTAGTGCAGTCCCAGTGTTGCTACATTGAGAGCCACCTGAAATTCTAACCGCTTCGTTAATTTGTTTTGGTTCCGGTCATTTGTGCGCCCTCCAGACTCTGCAGCTAATCGAGCCCTGCAATTTGTCGTCGTGTGACCGAATTGTTGATGAAAATAGCAAAATTGCCGTGGTCCTGTTCGGCATTGGAGAGCTGTGTGACCGCGTTTCCCACAAACCTGGCAGATAGGGCTATTATTCAATGTGAACCGTTGTCGACCGTACATCAGGAATGCGTTTGGTGCCCCACGCACCGCTCCTAGTCGCCCAGGTGGTGTTGGCTGATAAATCGAATTGTAATTGGGCGTACTACCACAGACGGACGCAGTTTTATCATCTTCTAAGCGGTCGAGACGTCTTGACATCTGGCTCAGTAGTGTAACTATTGCTGAATTTTCATTGTCAGGCGGTGTTCGAGCTGTTCCAGGCGTGGCAGATAGGTTCCAGCCGGTATGCGCACTGGCATGGCAAACGGTCGTTAATTCTGCAGAAAATTTGGACTCGATTCGTTCAGCCGATACCAGGGCTTCTGCCATGGTGTTAGGTCCCATAACCTTGACCTCCTCTCGTATTCGTGGTCGAAGTCCTGCGATAAATTTATTTCGAAGATTTTGATGTCGCTCGCTATCGATGGTCATATAACTCAACGCCGACTGTGCCAATTCCGTCAAAGCTCTAGTATATTGAGCTACACTTTCTCCGGGATGTTGCGTTCGGATATCATATTGGTCGCTCAGGTACCGGCTTCGATCTTCTGTAATTAGCGCCGAATCCAGCGCAGACACTAATTGTTGGTAGTTTCTTTTAACATCATCCGATAATCCATTGTATATGAATCGCGCGTGTCCAGCTAAGTGGACGCCAAGAAGAAACGGCTTGTTCTGTTCAGGCCAACCGTTTGCGACAAATTTGATTTCGAACTCGTTATTGCGCCACGTTTTGAAATCTTCACCTTTGTCTCCGTTAAAGGGTGAAATGGGAATGCTGGGGCCACGGGCTGCCATGTCTTCGTTCGACGGAGATTTACTTGTGTGGGCTGCGGATTGAACAACAGCGTCCTGCAGCGACTTCGCCAATGTTTCGTGCTTTCGATTATAAATGTCTCGATCTGTCTTGATTGTTGAATCCAGTGTAGCCACGACAATACTGTGATTTTCAACAGTCTGAGTCAACGTAGCTAACTGCTTTGACAACGTTGTTTCCAAGCCAGACAGCTGAACGTCTACTTTTCCCAGTGTACGTTGGTCAGATCGGGCGTCACGAGACTGTTTGCCCACGCCAGACGCGGAGTTGCGGCGAGGTTCGTTGCTCAGGATTTATTGTGAAACGTAGATGCCGGTGCCCTCCAACTGCCAATTGTGTCACCTTCCGAATTTTCGTCCCCAGTACGACCTCCAAAATGTAACAGTCTGGCGGGCGACCGTTGTCGGAGCTCTTCCTACACTCAGAGCGCTACGCCAGCAAAGTTACACAGTAGGACGCTTCCTAGCGAGGTGTCAATGGTTATACAAACGTTATGTAGCTGAATGTTATAACGAGACAAGTGAGCGCACGAGTACCGAGGTGCTGAGGTAATACCACGTTGGACAGGGTCCAAACGTGTACCCGGTTGGAGGAGTCCAAACGGCAGTCCCAAATGGACCGGGTTCAAGCGAGCAAGGGTTGCTGTACAGTGAGGCCTGTGGCCAAACTGTGTTGCACTTCCGGACCAGTAAGGACCTCGCTAGTGCTTAGCCTAACACAATCCGTGCAGTAATAAATAATGTAAACACTCCTATCGCAATGAACACAACTATGCTGCCGTCTCAGCCTCAACTTTTAATACGAACCAAACTGCAATTATCCGGCAACTTATATACTGCAATATTTGACATTTGTAAGCAGAAACACGATGCGCAAAAAACATTTTACAATTTTCAGCAAGTTATTTTAAAACTTTTAAAACTTAAACCCACGTTCCACAAATTGTTAGTTCTAGAAGTCAAAACAATATTTCTCCCTACTACACTACTATTCCTCTTAAGAGTGGCTCTACCCGAGAATGACCATACTACATGGGACGAAGTTCTACCCTACTGCATAATGTCCTACAACTCCGCAGTACACGCTTCTACACATTACCCACCTTTCATGCTCATGCACGGATTCCAACCCCGAGTACTGGGTGGAATCGAGACACAGACTGATTGGGGACGCCATCCCGGAGCAAAAGCTTATCGCGCTAACGTACAACGATGGTTAGCCACGATCCGCGATCGAGCCTATCGCTCCATGGAGTCTGCTAAAGAATACAGGAAACGCTATTACAATCGCAAAATTAAGGTCCCAGATTACCGAGTTAACGATCATGTTTGGGTCTACCGATATTATACAACACCTGGACTATCACTTAAACTGAAACGCAGATGGTGCGGACCGTACCAAATCACTAAGACAATGTTGCCCTGCATCTGCGTCAAGCTCCCCGGACAACCCAATGCCTCCGACCATGTAGTCCATATCAATCGCACTTAACCGTGTTACAGACCACTTAGCAGTTTTCCGGACATGGCTGATTTATTGAAAGCTGTGCCTCCCGCTTACATTGAGGCTGCACTACAAGAACCAGGCGAAACTATCCTTGCCGATAAATATTTCGCTAAGGAATTACAGGCTGCCGATCCGGAGGCAGTCGACCGGCTGCGTCAGGACATCGATGGCGCATCCGATACAACTAGTGTGGAGATCGGTGATCCTAATATAGTATACACGCAAGCTCAAGCTGACATACACCGCGCAGTAGTGGAACAATCAGCCATTCAGGCCCCAGCTCAAGGTTCATCCGAAGTTCCGCAACAAAAAAGGTTACCTATTTGTGACCCCGATAGAACTCCCGACACCGAATGGCCCGCTATTTCGTAGGAACTCGCTACACAAGACCCTGCTAAGTTGCCTTACGCGCTTGATAAGCCCCCAGGCTCATTCTCTCCAGAATACGGACGACATACTGCCCCAGATACCATACGGGAACAAGTGCGATCCGTCAGAACTGAGGAACCGACTAGACCTTTAGCTCTGCCACGCTCAGGCAATGGCCGCTCGTTACGACCATTTAACGTCAACGACTTAGGTCTCGTCGAACTACTCGCTTCACAAGTCCCGGATGAGTCCTCGCCCCATACTCCCGAACCAGCTACCTTTCCGACCTCAGCCGTAGAACACGCTGTCCAGACTTCGCCGCTTACGCCTGCCCAACGCCGCGCCGCAGCAGCTACACAAACTTAGCGTAGTCCCCACTCACAACGCTCCACCACCGATTCAGACAAACCACCGGTACCGTACCACCTCCATCGTGAACCTCCGGGGTTGTACGAACTACAATATTCCAAGCCTCGCCACGCATATTCAGCTCCGCCTACTCCGCTCCCACATACATCCCTAATGCCATTAGGATTCGAAGCCACGCTAGAGGAGTATACCCCCGACGAATGGATTGCACCATACTCGACACCTCCTAGACCACCACCTACGCAATCCGCCCCAGTTTATAGCCAACCTCCCGTAGAACCAGCCCCATCTAGAAAACCCACACCTAAACTACGACAGAAACCAGTTAAAACCCCCACACCGGCTAGCGAACCAGCGTCTTCTGCAAATTCTGAAAACACATCCCCCGAAACTGTGGATTCCCCAACACCCCCGCATCGGTGGGCAATCCCACCCTTACTCTCGCCGCTAGCGGGACGTAAAGCTAGGCCCCCACCACGCCAGTGGACAACCCCTGTTTCGTTATCACCCCTACCGGAACAGGAGACCGGTACCCCACATGTTTCTTCCTTCGGTCGCTGGACCACTAGGAGACAAAACCAACAAGCAGAATGGGAATGGGCATTAGAAGAAAGAAAGATAGTCAAAGATGAAGAGGCCCGTGCTCGAGGAGAACTGCAGGATGAGACCGAGTTAGTGGAATATTTAGCAGGACCTATCATTCAGCACCCACCCTCGGAGCCCTAAACGGCCGCCGACGACATAGCGGCAGAATTTGTTGAGAGCTTGGCTAGGAGACGTGAGGAAAAGGAAAGAGATACTAAATAGTCACGTCGACCCACCGAATCTTAGGAGGGCGGCAGAGGCAAACGATCTCGAAAACGAACCGTTCCCACGGTTAGCGAAACAACTTCGGCCATAGGCGAGTCAACCCAGGGTTCTTCTATTCGGGGGAGGAAGAAGGCGCCGCCGCGCAGCGCATCCTCCGCCATAAAAGGGACCTAGCTCGACCCGCACACGCTAAAGTTCAACCGCATGTTAGTTGGGTAGACTGGGAAGACGAAATACCCCTAAGTCAACTTTTACCGGGACATAGTCGAAGACCCCGCTTAGAACTTGACCCTTCTACTGAGGAAAGTGAGGGTTCCCCTGAGTTGGGACCTTCTGGTGAGAAGATCCGAGGAAGGGACAGAGCCTCCCGAACCACTCGACGTCAACCACATCGCCAGGCTAGGGACCGCCGTCTGAGGTATAATACGACTATATACCAGACGGAGCAGAAGCTCGAGTGGTAATCCCGCGTTTGATTCCCCGAGAGCCTGCTCCCCGACCCCCCGCCCCAGCTAGGCAAACCGTGCCTTTTGCTCCACCGACTCGACATCGCGACCCTGTCATGCCTATGAACCCTCAAGCCAGGAGTGTTCGTGCTCAGCACGACATGTTCGAACCTTTCAGGGACATATTTGAGGACCAGGACATTGAGGACATGTTAGCTGCACATCCCGATTTGAAACCGGACGAGGATAACGGACAACGACAACTCCGACCAGCTGACGTTGGATTGGAGGTAGTTCGACCTCATAGACAACCACCTCGGGAAAGACGATTGTAGCGCAGACGCCCGCCCAAAACACCACTTCCTGGAACTCGAGCTCCCGCACCAAATACCCCGAGAACCGCCACTAATGGCGATGAATATTATTGCAGGAAATACCAACCGACAAATCAACAAAATGGAACAAACTTCGCAACAGCGAGTGCCGTTCTACACTATCAATTACGCCGCACCCATGGAAACATTTCTTTCAAAAGGCACTCGTTGGCCAGAATTATCAAATATGGCTCCGTTGGGTCAAACTATCGAACAGTACCCAATCGAATACTCCTCAACGGAGCAAGGCTATCAGCTCCTCGTCACCTATTTATTTGACGAGGACCAAGCCAGACAAGATATCTCCGATCTCAAGTTGGGAGCTCGAGACAATAAAGCTATCTCCCGGAGAAACAAGGCAAAATTCATCGATCCCGAAACAACGGAGCGCCTTCGCCCTGCCCTACCACACCTCATGCGAACGGTGCTCCTCGAAAAGTTCAAAATACCAAAATTCCAAAGCGTCCTGCTCGCCACCGGCCATGCACAATTGCTTGAGGCGAACCGCTCGGATTCTTTTTGGGGAATCGGTCTTGGACCTGAAGACGTCGCCTTTGGCCGCCGTCCCCGGCCATATCACAACGTCATGGGCCGCCTGTTAGAAGAAATACGGACCTTCATCCGTCACGGAATTGCCAACTGGCCCAAAGTTCTTATTCTGGGCGACAATATGGCCTCCCCGCTAGTAAAGATGGCAGCTTCAAAGGGATGGTTTGCCATCGCTTGGGCTGGAGCTACCATGCAGTTCCTGATCCGTCTGGCGACGTGTATCGCGACGCCTCAGACCGAGACTATCGTGATACTTGGCGGATATAGGGCCGCCCTTCGGTCCAAACCATTCGAAGGTCGTCTCTTGGACACACCAAGCAAAGTTATGCGCCGTGTGCGCCGGCACATTTGCTCGTTCGATTACCTCTTGCGCGACGGAGCGCGAGCACTCATTGCACCACCACCATCAACGTGGGACATTGGACAAGATGACGTGGGCACATGGACTAAGGAATTTATCCAGTTATTTCGAGACATCAAATGCCAATTCCCGGATCGGGCACGGAAGTCAACGATGTCGATACCCGTCTGAATTGTTGGAAATTAATGTTTGGGAAGACGGGCCCTAGCGACAACCCACCCGCGGAAGCTCAGATCACGGAGCCATATGTTGGCTTCTTCCGCAAATGGGTGGAAAAGCAGATCTCATGATGAGAAATGAGTTCTCAAGAAAGCGGAATAAATACGGGACGATGATACAGGGACTATAAACCTAGGATTGTGCAGTATATATTTACTACAACAGGATGTATATAACCATTCATGTCGTTACATTATCGTGTGTCTATCAAGGTATATATGTTACAGCAATTAATGTATGCAAGATTTCGCATAATTAACCCATAAGGCACTTAAATTGATATTTTCAAACCCAGGTAAAAAGTCATTTTTCCCCTTAAAATATAGGAGGACTTCCGGTCATAGACCTCGGAATCACCACATCATTAAAGCACAGCGAACACCCGTCACAAAAATAATTTACCGAACTAAAGCAAAAGCGATAATCGTTCGTGTAACACTTAGTGATACACTATCTGCATATGCCGGTTAATTTATTCTGGGGCCTTTTTCTTCTTTTCCTTCTTGGGTCCTCGAGCATTAGTCATCCTGCACATCTTCCTTTTTGACAAGGGATCCCGACAGGGATCCCGATGTAAGAGAGAGAACGGTGACAATCTAGCGGACACATACAGCCATTATTTTAAACCCGTATATCTAAGTCCGAAAATTTCCATTTAAAAATATAAGAGATGTAACAGGGCCGCTTCGGCCCTGTCACGAACATTTCAGGACTTTCGCACTCAAAATTGTATC
>JASANE010003849.1:0-40543 GCA_030248225.1 Trileptium ribeirensis
GAAATGAGCGAATGGAAGGGAATAAACAAGTTGGGTGGATTATGGATGGAAATTCGAGACGAAAACAAATGAAAACAAATACGACAATAACATCAGACATTGGATGCAACGACGTTGATTTATTATATTTATCTTGTGTACTTGATAATTTTAACTTTGATATTTTACGATTTAATGGTGGAATATGGAAATTCAAACCTAGGGGAACGATTTTACTGTTTTTCAATGGAAAGCTAACAGTAGTGGGGGTGAGGTCAGAGGATGAAGCAAAACTAATCTTATATATAGTTTACGGAAGATTAAACGAGTTGGGATATTCATGAATTCGAAAATTTGGCGTACAACTTAAAAATGTTGCTGGAATGTTGAAATATGGATTTAACTTAAATTTACCCTTCCTCTATGAAAGTCTGAGATCCAAATACACTGTAATGTATGAAACTGAGCTGCATAATAGTATGAAACTTAAGATTGAGAAGGGTGTGGGTTTGATTTATGGGAGTGGGAATGTAGTTATAACTGGTTGTAAGCGTATAGATGATTTCTATTTGTCTTGCAATACTGTATATAATATCCTTAAAAGACTTTAATAAAATGTAATCAACAATCATGGAAGTTGTAGTTGTTTGCAATCTGAGCGAATCGGTTGTTGATTTTCCGACAGCATTTTGCGCTACAAAAATCAAAGTACTGGATGTTCAACTTCCCACTAAATACAAAAATATTGAAGGTGGTATTGTTGAATATTTCACAAATAAATCCTTGAAACGATTTACTGTTGATAAAGGCTACTACAATATCAACAATTTGTTATCTTACCTAAACACATTTAGTCAAGACATTGAGTTTACAGTTGCCCCATCTGTGATCGTGTTAGTGTATATATGTTAGGTAAGGAAGAAATTAAGGTATTTTCGGAAATACAACAATTATTCGGTTTCAGCGCTTTACACCTGAAAAACGGTAAACATATTGGAAACAAATGTGTCAACATGCAACATAACAAACCCACGTTTATAATGCGTTCCTTTGTGAAAGAACGAATAGTAAACGGAAGATATAAAGCACTACTACGCGTAATTTCATCCAGTCTGAAAAATACAATGAACCTAGAGTTAAACAGTTGCATGTTAAAGGTGTTCCGATTTGATGTGCTTGATTCATAATTTCAAAGTGTTGAGTTTTTTCCAAATACAAAGATGATATTAAGATTATGGTTCAGTTCTTAAAAAGGATGAATAAATTTAATAAATAGTTTCAAAAATGTTACCTCTATATTTTAATTCGAGAAAGCTTCTAAAAGCTATTCCAATCATTAAGAAGAAGAAAGGTCTTGAAAGCATCGTAAACCAGCAAAGAAAAAGAAAAATGTCAAACGTATGCAGCGTCGAAAAACTTAATTGGCAGGGTGATAAGCACCTGTTCAAGACTCAGTCATGTCAACGCAGTTGGTTGAAGTCGCCTGTGAAACAACGCTACCGAGCACTGATACAGATGAGTCGTTTCGTTTTAAAATTGGTGAAAGTGCATTTGATTTGATTGATTATCTGAAATATTTGTATATATTGAATTTCAAATAATGAAAGGTGATGGTATGGAGATTAAAGATGTAGCTCTTAAAATTGCACCGTGCAATATGTTTGGGTATGCGCTGTTTTCATCCGTTGAGATGAAAATAAATGGGGAACCAATAACTTTCAACCAAAAACATTACCCCTGGATGACATATATATTATACATGTTACATATGAGTGAGGAACGAAGAAAACAATATTTAGCGGGATGTCTCTGTAATCCCGATCAAACATATATGTTTGACGGCATTAAAGATAATGCAGGTTTCGTTTATCTAAATGCACTAGTAATAGGATCACAAAAATGTGAAATGTATTTTCCACTAATTATTGATGCATATTTAACTCCTAAATACCTACCACCAAAAACAAGATTGAAATTTAAATTTACACGAAGTACACCATCTCTAATACTGCTGCATGAACCAGCTAATAAATTTCAAATTCGAATTTATGATTTCAAGCTCTATATACCTAAAGCACGGTTAACAAAACAAGCTCTCGAAATTCAACATAGAATCGGAGGAGTTATACTTCCTGCAATAAGATATAAAATAAATACATTGTCTGTAAATAAAAGTCTGCAAAATGTAGATTGGACAACTTTTGATGGTGTGTTACCTCGAAGAATATACATATGGGGAATAACGCAGTAAGCGTATTCTGGTGCATCAAACTCAAATTTGTTTAAGCTAACTTTACCTGATATGAATAGCTTTACAGTATTTATGTATGATGATAGATTCCCATGCAATATTTCACTACCGTGTAAAGCTGGGAATGATATGCAATTGTTTTATAATACATTATATGCATTAAATGGTAGAACTGAAAACTTAGGTTTGGCTGAAGTTGGATTTAGATATGGTGCAGGATATTAAATATTTTGTATTGATTTAAGTAAAGATCCCAGCAGTGACTGTGATTACATTTCAAACCCACCAGATGGACAGCTAAGACTATCAATAGATTTTGTAGATGAATTGAAACAAGCAATTGTAATATTTGCAATGGGAGAGTTTACCGCAGAACTAAACATAAACCCAAATCGCGAAGTGTCTTGGAATAAAATTTCTTAAAAGGAATGAATACCATTGTATAACAACCATGGATAAACGCGTAATTTTATTATGTTGTGCACTATTTATAGCTACTATTGTTGAAACTGTTTTATTATGCTTAAATAACAACCAGTCAAAGCAAGAAAACAAAACTCTGTGCTATGATGATTGGACAAATGGATCGAGCGAAAAATGGAACCCATCAAACGGTTACGATATTCGATGGATAAATAAATCTTTATCCAACTTACATTTCAACGTTCATCTCAAACCACCGCAAAACCTTAAATGGAGCTCGAAAATGGTATATCTCTTTGACGTCTTTGAACATATATTCAACAACCTGTCAATACCATACCATTACGGATTGATACTTGCGCGAGCTGTTGGTATCTATCGTGGATACCCATTTAGTAATTGCTACATGGGAGCTAGATTTATGAAGCATCTAGCAACGTATGATTTGGATAAGGTACTTCGTCAGCGATACGTACGTTGGAATCAACATTCTTCAAGCTTACGATGGATAATTATCTTCAAGATGAGATTGGGTATTGGCAGTCAAAGGTGGATGAATTTTATCGTCAGTGTGAGGCTAGTGGTGACTTCATAGATGGATGTTCGCAGGAAGAAGAAACGCTGATGGCGCTAATATGAAAACGTACAGCGGTGCTCACAGCTGCGGAATTTATGAAGAAAGAAATGAAGAAAGGACAATCATTTGAACATTCAATGTATAAACTGTCATTGATATATCCTTGTATTTTTGTTGGATATAACTGTGATATTGTAAAATATATAAATTGTAGTTGATTGTATGATTGTATAATTTATCATTGTTTGTATTGAATAAAATGAAAAAATACGTAACGGTAGCCCTAAGTCGTCTGATGAGGCCCTTGGTCCGGCCGAAACGTTTTTAAAACATCGTAATCTTGATATTTCAACCTATCTGACTATATATGAGAAAAATCGATTCCAGTGAGTGTAGCTGGAACATTCTGAGCAAGTATTGCAGACTACCTGGTTAGCATGTTTCTGTTTTGGCTAGAGATAAACATTTTATTAAGCATTATTGTCTAGCTATGTCTAGTAAAATGTCTAGCATTTTACATGCATCAATAATATCCTCTTTACAGTATCTGAATCGTTTCACATATCCGTTGTGCTCCATGTATGCTCGCTGTCCGGGATCCTCGTAATAGCAACCGTCGCACTCGTCCTTGTATTGCATTCCCAGCTTTTCCAGGATTCGTTCAGCGTGGTCGTCCTTCAGCGCAGATTGCTGCAACTGGATGCGTTCATAAATCCGATCCCAAACCAACTTCTGCACCTGAATTACATCAAAGCGGATGATCGTCTTGAGCACGCTCCAGAATTCTTTCTCAATGATCAGGTGCGGATCTTCGCAGCGATCGAAATCGATTCGCTCGCAGACCATATCCGCCAGCCGTTGCCCGTCCGCTCGTCGATCGAGGTCGTTGTCGAGTTGATCTTCGACGGCATCGCTGGTTGTTGAACCGTTGCCACTGTCGCTGGCGTTGAAAAGCGAATCGCCGCCCTTGCTAACCGTCGTTTTGAGCAGCGCATCGTCACCATTGAACGACGAATCGTTGAACAGTGTATCGTCGCCGTTGAGCAGCGGATTGTCGTCGTTGCACAACGCATCGCCGTTGAGCAGCGCATTGAGCAGCAGATTGTCGCTGCCGGTGGTATTGAGCAGCGTATCGTCGTTGAGCAGCGCGTCGTCGACCAGTACATTGAGCGAATCCGAATTACCAACATACTGTGTGAAAGCCATGATGACATTTGAGCGTAAAAATGAGACTTGAAAGTGAACCCAAAACCGTTGAAGTCTTGATTAAATAACCGATGGATTAGCGTCGCAATGTTGTCATTACTGCATATCCTGTGGGGTGTATTTCACTTATGTGGGATTGATATATGGTTTGTGTGGGGGTTGTGGGGGCTGGAAAACTTTTAAGCTGTTGCAGAAGAATCAAACTCGCCACCACATGTACATGTGTGGGCGCATATATGCACCCCGCTCGTCACCACATATGTGGGTGGGGGTAAAACCGGCATTATCTACTTAAAACAATCAACATTGTTTCAAATATTATGTATGTACATAAATATGTTTTTTAATACCTGATTATAAAATATCTACATATACATGCATACATGGGTACATTTGTACATTTTATTTTAATGTGCTTCAGCTGGTAAAATCTGCCAACCATCTGTAATCATTTGTGCTTATAATTCAAAATTACCAATAGCACTTCGCTTATGAGTTCTGAATATCATATTTTCCCGTCGTGTGGCCCAGGCCGGTTTGACCCCTTCCGACCCGCGGGCACGCTCGTCAACCTGACCCGACTCGCGCTGCGCCCGACTCGGCTTCCATGTTTAATATGGGTCCGTTTTTGTATTATTGGTCATCTCCAATGTTGCGGAATGACCCAAAATTTTACATATGCTTGTTTAAATGCAGCCTTGCCAGAACGGCTCACTTTGAAACGGTAACGGATTGCATTGCAGAACAACTTATTCTGTGGATATGTAGGATTTTGGTAACATATTTCGCCCCAGTTCTCATAGTATCTGACAACATAAAATACTTTTAAGTAGCCAGTAATTTTCTAAAATATATACCTCATGACCGACGTGTGCAGGACCATATCGTAAAACAAGGATCATCATGGCATTTCATCACGGAATTTGCGCCATGGATGGGCGGATTTTATGTACGTTTGGTTGGATTCGCTGAACGGGTCTTCGTAAAACAATTGGTAAACAACTTTTTGCCGTAGTGAAACTGCAGATAATCTTGACGGAGGAGGCTGATATCGTCTACTCCCGGCGACTAGTGCGGTATAGTTTTCAATTTGCCGATCACGCTTTACACTGAGGCGCATTTTTATTGTAGTGGAGTAGACGTGGTCTGATGGGCTTTAGAAATGAAGTAAACGTGAGTTACGTGGAATCAAAGCCAGCAATAGGATAGAGTCTGCAGAAGTTGTTAGAAGAAGTCTGAAGAAGAAGGACGAACAAGAGTTGCTAGCCATTTTCTGGAAAGTCTGACAAAATGACTATCTACCATCACTGCATAGCCAACCTCGACCGTACCTAAACGAGCTTAATTCGATCAAAGAATTGACTTCCCTCAGGAAAGGTTGTTACCAAATGGCAAAAACTAGCTCGCACAGTCAAATGTCTTTACCCCTCGAACGGAAAACTGCCATCAGCATAGACCATCAGCAAGCAACCATATCCAGCGCACTTCAGCATTATTATTCTGGGAACGAATCATATCGTGCAAGACGAAAAGCAACATTAAAGGCCGATGTTGACATCAAAACTGCTTTCTGAAAATTGTCATAGGACGACGACGAAGAATAATTCGTTGGGTAATGACAAAATTGTTTTAAATTATTCTAAAACGGCTAGTGAATACCCAAAACAAAACCTATTCGCAAATACTTTATTCCCGTAAACAACAACATAAAACACAAGCAAAGAAACTTGTTACATGACCATGTGAAGGAACACGTACTCAACTGTCTTAGAGGATCGTGGAGCTAATGTGTACCCGCAAACTAAATAATTTTCCATCTATGTAAGTTTTTATTTCTTAGGGAATGCCTTGGATAAGAAAGTATTAACTTGAGCTCAAGGTAACAGACTATGTTACGAATATATATGTCACATTGTCTTAAATTATGAGAGTAGTATTTTTATTATATATAATATAGATTTACCCTATAATGCGTCATTTACGATAAGATGCGTTCGCCAGGACCAAATTATGTCACGCGGCCAACTATACCAGTTCGGGTGAACTATAGCCTAACTGGACTACTATGGTACATTTTTATAGCTTAGCTAGTCTTAATGTGACAGACTGGAAGCCTAGCTAGGCTCTACGTGACATACGGAGCGTCCGGATGAACTGTCAAATGAGAAATTTTATTTAGTATTGTGTTTAGTGTATTAGAATTTTGTTCTATAGTATTTTCACACTAGTTCTTAGTTATGTATTTGTTTTAATATATACAATTAACGATTTAAGCTGTATGCCGCTTTTGGGGTATTATTTAGATACGTATAATAAAACGTAATGTTTGAGGACTAAATAATCTCTGGCTTAAGTTATAGGGCTCAGCTGAACGCCTCATGGCAAAAGCACAGTCCGGCTCGACACTCGATGACAAATGCATGGCCTAGCTGGGCTATACAAATTTTAAATAGTCGAGCTGACAGCATGCGTGACATAGTAGCTAGCCCATTTGAACGCATGACATAATTAGAACCGTGCGCTCGCATCTTATTGTAAATGATGCATAATAAGCTGCCAAACGTATCCTAAAAACTTAAATTTAACCAGAAGTATCTAATAGTCGACGAATGTAAATTAACCTATTACTAAACAAAGAGTTTTGAGATGTGATTATTATATACTAGTAACTCTATTGAGATTGCAGAGGGTAGTGAAGTATAGTTACACTTATGCCTTTCGCGTGCTCAGCCAATCAGCATTCGGTAGCATACGTCGATATGTTATATGTAGATATCACACAATACCGCAAAAGTTAGAACAAAAGTAACGCCGGCAATAAGTTTTCCATGCCTGCAAACCCCAAGTGAAAGCTATCAGCCTCCCAGGACGTCACAATAAAATTATGAATTTTGGGCCGAGGAACCATTGGACGCCATACCCCAGTGCCCATGAAACCACGGGTCCCAGAGCAAAACCAACACCGGCAATGAATTTCCCATGCCCAAAAACCATTTTGAATTTTTTCAGCCGCCAGATCAAATTTTCGAATTATGGGTCGAGGCACCACGAGGGTGCCATACCTCAAACCCCATAACTCTAGTACCGGAGCCTCAATGGAAAAACAAAAACGATGGATCGTCATTCATTATTTTACTATGAAATAAACCAACTAGAGAAAAAATTCGAAAGTTAAGATAAAAATAACCTTGCTTGCGCGAAGGCTACTTAGTAAAAACCTCATTTTCACCTCTGACCCCGGAACTTGACCTCAAATTAATAAAACGCTCTTGTCTATTGACTATGCCGGTTCGGTAATCTAATCATGAAAATCGGTTAAGTCTTTGTCGAGTTGTGGCAGGTCATACACAATGAAATTTAAAAGCTTTCACCCATGGAACACACAACCTCCACTACGTTACACTACGCTCTGATAAAGGTCTGAGTCAATTTTTATATTTACATTTGCTTCGTATCTCACACAGCCTTGTTAACGTGACAATGCCGTTGGTATCTGGCTTGTTCCTAACGTTGTGGCGCATTGAGTTGAACAATATTCGACTCAATGAGATGGTTGCAAGTCATTGTTCTTTGGTTTAAAGGTGGTTTTCCTGCTGTATGCGTTATCAGTTGATTAGTTTTATAAATAATTCAGGCAATTACGGTTTAAAAACGTGAATCGGGCTATTACTATTTTTGTTGCTATCAGTACGATACTGCGATAAAGCTCGTTTCTGTTCGTATAAACTTTTGAAGCTTGTACTAATTTGGCACAGGTCTCGTTAGTCAGGCGGGCCTATAATTACTGTCCGAGCATGACTACAGTGTTGTCGATGCTTCGAAGTTGGCATACGTCGCCATGCTACTGACCGGTTCGCTGCCGTTCGGCGCAGTTGTCCATCGGTTAAAAGGCATTTCGGGCTATATTGGATTCCGGGTATCCAGCGAAATACGAACGCAAAACCTTCACGGAAACGTTCGCTAGCCGCAACGTAGATGAATGGATTGACGCATGATTGACACATGGCGGAAAAATGACAACCCCACCAAATATACAGGATATACGGATTACACAGTATGCTTTCACACAACGAAACACGGACGTTTAGAACGTTTTGCGGCAACCAGCAAAGAGCGTACGTTATCGAGACAAGGAACATCATAGAAATGGCCTATAATCTATACAGTGATATAGCATATTAAATTATTATGTATATATTTGTATTCATATATATCGCAATAGGTCTTAGGCATTGTAATCGAGTAATAAATGGCTACCCGGGTACCTAACCCGACCAAACTACACGGGTACAGGATTAACCACTCGGATACCCGACACAAATTTTGGTAGCTCTCGTAAGCTCGTTATCTAGTTAGATTTACGCGCCAGTGACGTTAAAATTAGGCATCCAAATCTGTAAATATGGCTTAATTGTGGGGATGTCATCAATATAAAAGAAACTGTGCCCCGCGGCCGAACGTGCAGTTCTGCGTTCTGAGATGCCAATGGTGGCCAAGTAAAAAGGTGTGAGGAACCAATTATTTCTTTCTTTGTTTGTTTAATTATTTAGACAGCCACAGTATTAGCAAAACAACAGCAGAGAATACAATACAATAATTATAAATTTCGCGCTGAACAAGGTTAGCGGTCGCCGTTTACCGACGTAAATCCCCAACATAAGAATAGACAACCTTTAAAGATAGTGAGACACTGAGCAGCCACAACTGAGACTGGTAAACTATTCCAAGCCTGTACAAAGTGTAGAAAAAGTACTGGCCTGTCCTGTAGAAAAAGTGTAGTTCCTTAAGTCTAAACGAGATCTGGGAACAAATAGTTTGCAATTATTTGATCGTGTATATGAATCGGCATAAGCTAATTTATAGAAACAAATGCAAACATTTAATAAAACCACGTTGCACTATCTCAATGCTATCAATTTAATATATGAAATGTGTATTCTACACTTTAGAACAATAATCCAATTTAGGCCTATTGTATGTGCAGAAGATACGCATTATGAGATTGATGACTTTAAACTTAAAGACTCGAAAGACAAAGTGGACCAGTTGCAAACCTGAATTTGCAATTTTGTTAATACGTGCAGAAAATTTTAAAATTATTTGAAAATAAGACACCTAAATCATTCAAATTCTGAACAAACAGAATTCGCTCCTGATTAATGAAATATTGTGTAAGAGGATTCATATTATATACCTACATTAAGTATGGCCACAGTTAGAGATAGCAATTTGTAATTGAGCATTACTGCACCAGGTAGCAATAGAATTTATATTTTCTTTAAGAAATGCCGTATACATCTGTGGCTAAACATACGGTTAAATCCCTACCCCAGGCTGCCAGGCGTTCGTTTATGTTCTTCGATAAGTATGCAAAGCTTTGAGATAAGGTAGACGTATTATTTTCTCGTACGTATGGTAAAGGATGTTTTCGGCTAGAAGAAATCCATCCCTTAGTTATGTTTTTAAGAAAAATGAGAAAACAACAGTGCTGCATATGTTTAGAAAAATCCTGTCATATACTTTTAATGAATTTTTTAATCTCTCCAGTCGTGCCTTTACCAACTCTACTATGATGATTATGTGAGTTCGGATATGAGTAGAAGTGACCGTGATAACTTGATAATTAGGCAGTAGTAAACCTAAAATTAAGCTAGGCCATATAGGAATTCAGGTTTCTGCTTTGCTTGCGTCAAACCACATATTATCGTCCTGAAGGCGGCCGTTAAACCAGAGACAACTCCACCAATATACACTCACCACAATCGAGTTAAAGATAAAAAGATTATAAAAAATTTCAATATTTATAGCAAAACACTTGTATGGCGCAGAAAATTTATGAGCACGCGATGGCTATTAGTATAAAAATTTCTTGCCATAACATCACCCTAAAACAGACACAAGCTTGAAAAGCTTTATGTGTCATTTAAGACAAGAAGTGTGCACCGTGTCAGACAATTATCCGAAGTCTGCCGAGACCATAGCTGATAAGCCAAGTGTGGCGCCTGACAATATTGATTTTCTCAGTTAACCTGGGACAATCGTGTGCCATAGTGCACACTTGTTATCTTGGATGCCTCATTATGTCATTGGATTAGAAAAAAGCGGCTTTCGATAGAACCGGTGTCTGGTTTTGAATGCACCACACGTACCCACGTCTAATGCTCAGGAATATCTTAGGCTTATAAGAAGCACAACTCTGATTAAATTTCGGGATCAGTATATATCTTGAGTATTATAGTGTTTCTTTCATCTATAATTCCGAGAGTTGGTTGGAATTTACGCTTTGTCGAGCATGAATATCCTATTTCGCTCGCCGCATTATTTATAGTAGACAAAATCTCCATATTAATATCCAGGTTTCAGTCATCCTTGCACGCTTTTACTTTTACTGTTTATGGCCGCAATAAACAGTTGACTCAATTCTTAGCATTTGATATCTGAAGTTCTCAGTACATTGCTAATGCTGGTACCGAGTATTGTTAAAGGAAGTATTGCCCATAAAAGTTTAGTATTGAATGTAAGGGAATATTTTCTATAACATTAAGCAAATTTTTTAATTTGTGAAATTATTCTTTTATATATGTGAAATTATACCTGTACTATATATGCGAAATCTATGCGAAATACTTTCAAAAAATTAGTACTAAATCTTCAGTACTGGTTTCCTTACTATTTAGGCAATTTTTACTTTACGACTTTATTGCTACATATGAACTAAATTTTTTATTTTGATAGTAATAGGGATAAATTTGCTAACTATATTAGCAAGCAAACGTTTTGTATACAAAAACGGAAATTTAGCACTCGTTTAGACAATAGCGTCTTCAGTAACTCAATGACTGAAGATCAAGATATATACCGCTATCGGTACTTTAAGTCAAAGTTCAGCCCAAAATGGAAACTAGTACTGCGTACAAAATAGCGATACGGTGCTATTTGTCAGTCATAACAAAATTTGATAATAATCAAGTGCTGTCAGGCAACAAAACTACAACATTTTTGTCAATATTCTCAACGTTTCGGCTGTTAATGAGGACATATCTGATTAGAATAACTAATAATTTATGACATATTGTATTCAATCTACACTTATTAAACAATCATCACGTGGTATATAAAAAACACATGTCTTTACAAGTATCGAAACCATGGGCATTGAAATACCTTTGTGACTACTAAAAAGTTCTGTTAAAAAGTGTCAGCGCGTAAATTGTGGTAGTGCTGAAAGGCCAACAAAATCTTATCAAAATGTGGGCAGCTTACCAAAAATGGTTCATTTATGCAAGTTTGTGAATTTTACGTTTGCTTCACAAAGAATTTAGAAGAGTAGTTCTTAAAATAATTTGTATATATACAACTCTGTTCTGGCGTTTCATCGGATTTGTCATAATATCGTGGTTAGGTATAGAACGCTAAGTACGTTTTATTTATGTAATACTATAAATACAATATCGGCACTTTACTACTGACGCTTTACTAGCCAATTTTTAACTGAAATTTTTTAAACAAACCTACTTTTCGCTTTTGTGATTTTCGTGTCTTGCATGCGCGTTCGTTAGCGATATTAACAGTATCGCCGGGCGGAATTTG
Source organism: Trileptium ribeirensis (assembly GCA_030248225.1). Taxonomy (NCBI): domain Eukaryota; kingdom Metazoa; phylum Nematoda; class Enoplea; order Enoplida; family Thoracostomopsidae; genus Trileptium; species Trileptium ribeirensis. The sequence goes on from JASANE010003849.1 coordinate 12,027, forward strand.
ATTAACGCACAATTTGAATCCGATAAACGCATACGTAATTATAAGCATAAGTAGTGGTAGAAAATATTGCAGAACAATAATCGAAGTGCTGTAGGCAATCGAACTAAGTTTTGAGTTCCAATTTTCGTTGCAATGATGTACTGCAGCTTGTATCCCAGCGTTTATGATGGTGCTATTTGTGCCATTGATTGACGAACGCGACGTATAATTATTAGATAATGATCCAGAGGCGTATTTTATCGTTTGAACGTGCAGAATCGGACATGCAATGGCCAGATCAACAACCCAAATCGTGATCATCGACGCGACTCCGATCGAGTGCTTCATCGGGCTTCCGAGTGGAAACACAAATGCTAGGCATCTGACAAAAACAACAGAAAGCAACAGTGACAACTTCTTTAGATCTGTAAGGAAAGCTAGATGGTACGCCGTGATTGTATTAGTATTGCTGTAGTGTCTTGAAATATTAAACAAAATAATACTTGTATTGCAAACCTATTTTTGTTTATCCAAAACTGGTTTGTCTCTAATTTGTTTTTCATGATGTCACCGTCGTATCACTGATCAGTAAAAACCAAATTGTTTGCAAGAAGAAGCATTCAGATTTAACAAGAAGCCCATAAAGATATGGGCCAATGTAACTTTTAGGGGCGGAAATGAAATGCATGCCATGCCGTTCTCGATATACTAAGCCTAAGCCTTAGTCTTAGCCTAAGCTAAGGTCCTTATATGAGACATACACTAAGCTTAAGCCTAAGTCGGGGGGCTGCCGCCCCCTGAACCCTCCCGCTCTAAACTGTTCTTTTTTCTAACGTTATAACGTCCGGCCCCTAAAGGTGACATGCTCCAAGATATGCATATTTATTGGAAGTATATAATAGCGCTATAGAATTGCGCTATTCTACATTGAAAAACGCGTTGACATTGATTCTTTAATGTTGTTCTGTCACATGTTTTTCACTTGCTAGGCTTGATAATCAGTCATTAAAATAATACGGGATATATTCTAAAAGTACAGTCAGCACTCACTCGCAATAGCATTATATACCTACCGGTACTGGTATTAATGTTTGACCACATCCCAAATAGTCTTTAGCTGCGAATATACTCTAATATAGTCCTGGTAACAATATTCACTCAAAAACGTTTTTAGTTTATAAAATACTAAATATTTAAAGTATAAAGCGTTATTGCCAGTAAGCACTACTAAAATTAATGTATATAGGCGGCCCTAAATTTACATATAATTTAGTTTCATGATGAAAAATAATTCTTTTATCATGAAAGATATGATATGCAAGGTAACAATGCTACGATGTTACATATGAAATACATATGTTTATCCATGGAAAATTTTGGAACGAGGTTTCAAACAATTTAAGTTACTGTGCACTACGCGTTTCAAAACACGTTTTAATGCAAATGGTGCTGTCATATGGAATTTTTCAAAACGTAATCGTTATAATAGTCACAAAACATATGTCGTCTGTCAAAGTATTGGAGGAAAGTACTAGGACATATATCACAGACTAGTATCCAAATTTTAACAAAGTAATTTGATTTTAAATTATATTTCAATTTCAATACTATAAACAAGCTATGCGTTAAGGTACGATTGCGGGGTAGTTTTGTCAGAAACTCAATATGATGCAGGCTCGTTCAGGTATTGCTGACATGGTATATACCTGAAAGTGTCGAAATGTCAACACCGATACTTGCTCGCCCAGAATGCAAATTCAGATTTTTTGTTTTATATACAAAATTTATAAATTAAGTTCTAAGATAAAATTTTAAGAAGAAAAACAAATTTGTCAGCGCACCGTTTAACCTTTATATACGGAGTATCTTAATAACCAAACAATTTTTCCCAGATTTCATTAAGTAGCGTAATTATCTTTTGATGAGGCATAGTGGCTGAGTATAGATTAAATCTTATATTAAAAATTGACATATGAAATACTTTTAGACCCATACTCACAGATATTGCCAAACCACTGTCATATAATATGTATTGATATGCTACCACTGTACAGAACAAGAGCCTTAATAGCACTAGTATTTTTTTACAGTCGGCATATGTTTTTGGAAATATTATAACGGTTACGTCTTAGAAATTCTATATGATAGCACCATTTGCATTAAAATGTGTTTCGAAACGTGACACAGTAACTTAAATTGTTGAAACCTTGTTCCAAAATTTTCCATGAATAAACATATATATGTCACATGTTACATCGTAGCATTGTTACCTGGTATCATTCCTTTTACAAGGTCACGAAATATACTTCGGATTCAGGGTGAAATTAGAGATTACATCGATTAGGAGCTTAAAAAGCTCATAGGACAACTATATATTAGGTCTTCGTCGCGTTGTATTTCAGATGTTCTCAAAAATCTCACAAAATCGCACACTTTTTATTATTTGGCGCCTGAGAGGTGAACATACCTTTCAGCCGCGCTCGGTTCATGAAGAGCTGATCCATTTAAATGGAGAGCCGATCTCAGCGGAATATGGCTCAAAAAGAGCCCAGCTGAGTCAGGGTTTAAGAAATCTGGCTCTTTCTCATCTATAATATATAATACACAGAGCCAGGCCTTTGGACTCCAGTAACCCCCAACTGGGGGTACTCACATATCAAGGGGCCGCTCATAAAACAGAAATTAATTCTGCCTAATAGCGCATAAAATTACTTCAAATCCAACCAGTTACGAGTTCAATGTTTTCAAATTTGCAAACAATTACTCCCAGTCGGGTGACCCTACACTCACATATTCTGAATCTTTTCAAATACTTAGATCAAACTAAAATTTGTTTCCAGAAATTTTCTTTTATGAAATGAAATACTACAGCTGTGGGGCGTTTCCAGTTAGCCAGACCATAGGTTGGCGGAATCCAGTCATACCATTGTTTGAGGCGGTCAGTATATTTGGGAGGCGCTCACACCATACTTTGGAGAGGGCTACTCACCTGCAAATGTTAGCTCTGTTAGCACAGTACACATTGTAGATACACAATTGTATACTAACCCAGTTTGTTGTAGAACAAAACCAAGCACATCACAGCAAGAGCCGATATCAGAAAAGCAGAGCTTAACTATTTCGCGCGAGAGACAGTGTATCAGAAAAAGCTGCAGCCTGCTTTTAAAAACTCTTTTCCAACTCGACAAACATGATTACAGCTATTGATAAATAGTGCCGAGCGTCGATGATGGTAGGCTCTGCTGGACAGTGTGACAATCTTCAATTTATCCATATTATCGCCCGCGATACATCATGATCGTTTTCTGCCTTACCCCTGCCAGGTTTTCGACCCACCAAGAAGATCGAAAACATCACCCACTTCACCTATGTTCTTGGACCGTCACACGCAGACCATCTCTAGGTTTTCGCACTACACAATTATACACCGCCCAGGTTTTGGAAAACATTTTCAGAAGCCACCCCTAAGTGTTCGACCCACTTTTTCAGACCACCGGGTTTCGATGCACTAAATTAAACTAATTTACTGGGCCGAAAAGCTGGTGGTCTGAAAACTGCGTCAAAAACCTGAGTGTATATGTCGGTGGTTTGAAAACCTGGAGTGGTCAGAATATGGCGCTGCGAGAACATGGGTAGTCTGGGTCATGTTTTCGACCTACTTAGTGGGTCGAACACATGGGAGGGATAAGTGCGAAAACGAATACACCGCGGGTAATAGAGCACAGAATATATATAAGCAATAACAGCCGAGATTACATAGATTCCCCTTTTAAAAGCAACTCTATACAGTTCCCTTAGCGATTTGTATATCATACGTTTTCCCCAATAGTAAAGAAGCATAAACTTTTATTATTTGGACCATAAAAGCTGATCCTAGCTTTCCATTTCAAGAGTTAAACCGAGCTGAACTGGACAAAATTCGCGAAGAGCGGGGCCAAGCTGATATTGTCTACACCGAAGGCCGAGCCGAGCCGAAACAAAAATTTGCCACTTCTTAAATATATATAACGCAATACAGGTACGCAAAGTATATTGTGTATCACATACATGCCGAAGCAAGGGTTCAGGGGTACACCCAGAGGCTTGAATCACCCCTCCCACGGCCCAGATGTACCCCCCAACGCAACACCCTACCCTGGGGCTCCCCACCCCTAAGAGGCGAAGACAATTTTGGAAATTTTAGCACACATAGGGTGCAAAATTACAAAAATTGGGGTAAAATCTTGGATTTCGGGGGGATGTAGTCAGCTTTTTCATATCACCCGAGGATCTCCACCCCGCAGCCTCCCTAACCATCCACGCCCGAGATCTCGGAGCGTCAGAATATATCACTACAACCATAGGTGCTGATAGGGGTAGGGAGTAAAGGGGGTACCCTCAAAGGATCGGACGCTTCCAAACCAAATGTAGCCCACTTTTCTCCTCACCCCGAAAGATCAAGACCAACCCCTTGTCGCCACCAAGCCGCAAAGATTTTAGGATTATGCGCAAAAATAGGGTGCAAATTCACAATAATTGGATTAAAATTGGTAAAAATGAGAGAAATTTATAGGAAAAATAAATTAGAAAAAAATTTGAATTCCCAAAACGTTCTTAAAACTTAATCCCCTTTGCGCTTATTCCCTAAAAGTCGTCGGACCTTCGATATGTTCAATGCAAGACTAAACTTTGTATGCGCCCAGCAACAATCCCCTTTTGTCATTTCCGAAAAAATCGGTAATCGAACATTTTTTGGCGATCCTTATCCATCTTCAAACGGTTTAAAAACATTTGCGTCACGAGTTTCAAAGTGTATGAGCAATGTTATTGGACATTTTAATGAAACTGTTTAAAACTTTAATTAACATGCTTTTACAGAATTTTAATTTGAGACCGGTCTTTCGGGAACAGTATAGTACCCGCGGGGTTATACTGGTTTGTTAGAGAACAAACATGCAGACAAGGTTGCGCAGCACGTATTAATTGTTGTTCGCCAATATAAATGAGATATGCGAACATGAACGAGATATTTAATCTAATTTAATTAGAATAATGCAACACACCACTGTTCGCGAACAGACGACCCTGTTTTGTTGTTCACAAACAGTACTTTGTGCTTTAGTTACCAGGATGTAATTGTTTATCACATTCCTTTCTGGTCAATGACAGTGTAATGCGGCGTTTACGTTATAAAACGCCCGCCATGTGGAAGATTTGTCACTGTGTGATCACGACCATACCATAGTGCATGGTATTCAGACGGCTATACTATTCAGCACAAGTAATAGCGTCGCGGACACCGTGTACATTACACTATGGTGTTCTTGACACCCTATAATTGAACAGTAGTTTAAAAAAGGCGGGAAAATTAGCTAAGTCAAATTTGAAAATATTTACGTTAATTCATTGTATTTCATAAACCATGCCGTTTAAAGCTTTGCCAAGGAAACGCATGGACAAAGCTTGCATTGTATAAACTACAGGCAACGGAAAAAACCACAAAGCGTCTTGCCAAAGGGACTTTCATCACCGTTAGCCAGAAGTTTACGGTGTTCATGACACCATACATAAATGTTGATGCTGTCTGAAACACCATATAAAACTGCTTAGAACACAGTGTTGGTGTTCTGTACACTATATCGTTAACGGTGTTACGCAGGCTGTTAAACAAAACTTCCACATGGCGGGCAACTTATAACGTAAACGCAGCATAACGCACTCATCATACTCTGACCAAGTGTTCGCGAGCATAGTACATGTTGGTCTAGAAAATGTATTTTTACATTTAATGTCAGAATTTGTTATAATAAATCGTTGATATTAAAATCAAAAATTTTATATTTGCTTTAGTGATGTTGAATATTACTGTTCGTGAACCATTTCGCGGAAGGAGATAGCAGCGGTTCACGTACAGCCTCCACCTCCACGAACGAATAGTCTGTTTTAGAACATGAAGTTAACTAGATCGGTGGATTTCAAAAGCAGCCACTATCGCTGCGTTACGCTTTTGGCGTGTTATTTTACCATTTTGCTACGAATTATCAAAAGGAATATTTTAGTTCGACTACAAAATTGATATTTGCAACGTGAAATCAAAATCTAACCGAATGTCATTAGCGAAAAATCGATGGCAAATCCGCAGTTTGTATCATAACAACGCATTGCGGTCACCGATCGCTTTTTGCAAAATCGGATTATGACTGAGCGCATTTTAGGTTTATTGACGCACAAGCAAAACATATCTCGTCGCGTATTACAAGAACACCTAGCTAAACCGAGGCTCTACAGAAGCGATATACCTAGCTATCTGAAAATGACTTTAATCAGTAACACCAAGAGCGTATTTGGAAAGAGTATGACACTTCCCTGCACTCACATATAAACCCGTGTTTGATGACGCGGGCGCGTTTTCGGCCTTACTCCCTCCCAGTTTTTTTGGGGAGGGCGAGATGCACTGACCCTCCAAATTCTGGGGGGGGGGGTGGCTCGCTCCCCCAGTTGTTTTGGGGGGTAGGTCAGACCCCCCAAATTTCTGGGGGGTCAGTGAATCTCGCCCTCCCCCAAAAAACCTGGGAGGGAGTCAGGCCGAAAACGCCCGCGTCATCAAACACGGGTTTATATGTGAATGCAGGGAAGTGTCATACTCTTCGCTAATGCGCTCTTGGTAACACAAATACGTAGTATATTCCTTATTTTATGTTATCCGTATATTTAAATAAAAATTAAATTAAAACATGGAGGGAAACGGAATATTGTCAATATGCACGTGCCTATTCTACTCACCAAACAATGCGTTTGTGGAATCTGATTCGGGTTCAAAAGTAAATCTATATTTATTCAACACCGCGTTCTCAAATTTTTCTTTAATTTAGTGCGCTCTGTTCGTGCATCAATTTTTATACCGCCTTGTACGGACTAATAAAAATAAATAATTAACACGGGCTATTTCCGAAATCTGTCAAACTGCACATCTTAAAAAGTTCTAACTCCAAACGAAATTCAGCGCTGGGTTTAAAAAATTTCAAAATGTTCAGTAAAAATGCATTACTATAGGCATAAAATATATTACTATGATAATGATATATAGATTTATAGCAAGATATCTATGTATTGCGGAATTCAGCCCTGTGCAAATGCAAAATTTTAGTGTTCAACTTTGACTGCGTGACACTTTGTTCTGATTGCCGCATGACACGTATTTATGTATTAAGACCATCTGAACGTACCTGCGGATCCATAAATATCTGGCTGGGAGGGACGGTGTCCCGATGAATTTCTGATGGAAGGGGTATCTAGATTGCTTACCATGATTGTCTGACATGTGGTTTGCAACGGAGTACACTGCAGCCACTGTACGATTTGACAGGCCGCCAACCGTTGGTGACGGGAGGACGTGAGACGCCCTGCTACACTCAGGAAACGCCGCTATTTTAACGCATTCAGTAATAAAACGGCGTTATCATTAACATTATAAAGGCCACAATATCAAGAGCGCACCATCCGCTTCAGATCAGGGGATAAGCATGAATAACTGTAAACCAAATTTTGGTATGGCCAAATTTGCAGGAGCTCCGAAAACGTGTACATATAAATGATAGCCCGCCAGCAGTCCTAGTAAACTATCAGTGGGAACCGTGTTTTTGTTCCCCTCAAAAAACGCGAATGACTGAACAAATTCGTTATATTGTTGCTGAATTCCTGTCACAAAACTATCGTATTATATCCTTACCTATCGAAACTAATAACAACCAACGTGTGTGCACTTAGCATCACCGCCAATACTTTGCTGAAACTAATCACTTTACACATTACTAGTCCGAACGGCCAGTTGGCTGCAATCAACACCGGCCAGTAGCTAAACGGAATACACAGTATTGCCATTAGAATATCGGAAACTGCCAAATTTGCAATGAATAAATTGTTAATCGAATGCATTTTACGAAAATATGCAATGACAAATAGCACAAAGCAGTTGCCACCGATCGCAATTAGTGCAAGCGAGCTGTATAATGCTATTGCGAATGATTTTTGCCATGACGATAGTAGATACGGCGGTGACGAGGTATTGCACATGCATGGATCTCTTTCCACCCATTTGTCATGGGACACGTTTGCCGATATATTGCTAGACAAGTTATAAGAATAGTTGAGTAGAGATATAGTTGAAGTTATTGGTGCAGGCATAACTGTTATCTGTCACAGATAATGTATAAACTTGTTTAAATTCACAAACACATTAAAAACATGATAAAGTTTGAAAAATTGATTTCTGGAAAAAGATTATCGCACCATATTCAGGCTCGCAACGACCTTGGGAGAGGTCCCACCAAAGGAATTGTTCAGCAAAATTGTAGATTTCGATGATTGTAGTCAGCGTACTAAAACATATATATATCATTCTTGATGTCGAGCACGCAATACATAACCTAATTCACCGACGGATTGTACGCTGGAAATCGTGTTCACCAACACTAAACGAATTCGAACCACTTGGGAAAGGCACAAACTATTCGTGGTGATTGTGAGTGACCAAATCGCCGTATTCAACGTGCCGATCAAGAATGATCCATGTATATATTTTCGTACTCTGAATACAAATTCATCGCGATCTACAACTTTTCAAAAACAATACATTTTGTAGGACATCTCTCAGGGCCTCTGCGAGCCTGAATACTGATACGGTGACCCTTTTTAGAAATAAAATTTTCAAATTTCATGGAACTTGACTTTCCAGAAAAAATTGTGTTATATGTTTTCTTCATTTCTTAGGTTATGAAATCTAAAGTGTGCAGGCCATTAACCATAGTGTATATTATATTTTTCGGGTATGCTGAATATGAGTATAGTGTTACTTTCAATCCACCACGAACAGTTTATACCTTTTCGAGCGGTTTTAACTATTGGCTTAAGGTCAATGAACACGATGTCCAAAATATTGTGTTTTTTTCTTTTGCTAGGTTTATGTATTGCGTGCTCGACATCAAGAATGATATATATATATATGTTTTTTTCATTACACTGAATACAATCATCGCGATCGACAACTTTTCAGAACAATACTTTTTTGTGGGATATCTCTCACGGCCGCCGCGAGCCTGAATAGATACGGTTATCTTTTTCTAGAAATAAATTTTTCGAATTTCTTCAAACTTGATTTTGATTTCCAAATATGTTGTATGTCTTCATTTGTTAGCTTACGTATCGTGTGCCCGCCATCAAGCATGCTGTATATAATTTTTCGGTAAAGCAAATCAACAATGTGGTTATTCCAATCCGTCTCATATGCTGAATGTGTTTTCAGAGGTTTTCAATGGGTCTAGAGTCGATGAACACGATTTTAGCCTGAATATGGTACGGTGATGTTGTTCTTATAGAAAATGAATTTTTCAATTTTAGTAAGTGTTATTAATGTGTTTGTGAGTTGAAGAAAGTGTTCTGCGTTATAAATCTGCCAGATACCGCTGCGTTTCTGTATAGTAGAGACATCAATTTATTTCTTGAGGATCGACCGGGCGCCCCTAATAGTGATCCTTTCTTTCATATTTGGTGCCAAAATCATCCCGTGCACCTTCGGGTGGTGGAGTGTGACCTTACCAACACGATATAAATGCAATACAATTGTTTATTTCAAAATCAATACGATACTGCACAGTTATGTAAATTCATACAGAGGTCACACTCCACTGGTATTCGGCCGTCCCTTCCCGTCTTTCCTACGAAATTTGTTGCGTTGTATGCGCTTTACGAATTCTGTGAAATTCGGGCTGTTACATAGATACGTAAAACCCCTGAAATGCTTTTAAACGGTATTATATGGTCCAGTCGTACTCTAGATAACGCAGCGGTATCTGGCAGATTTATAACGTAGAACACTTTCTTCAACTCAAAAACACATTAATAACATGATGAAAATTGAAAAATTCATTTCTATAACAACATCACCGTACCATATTCAGGCTAAAATCGTGTTCATCGACCCTAGACCCATTGAAAACCTCTGAAAAAGGCATTCAGCATATGAGGCGTATTGTAGATAACCACATTGTCGTATTCTGCTTACCGAAAAATATTATATACAGCATGCTTGATGGCGGGCACACGATACGTAAGCTAACAAATGAAGACATACAACACAATTCTGGAAATCAAAATCAAGTTTGAAGAAATTTGAAAAATTTATTTCTAGAAAAAGATAACCGTATCTATTCAGGCTCGCGGCGGCCGTGAGAGATATCCCACAAAAAGTATTGTTCTGAAAAGTTGTCGATCGCGATGATTGTATTCAGCGTACTAAAACATATATATATATCATTCTTGATGTCGAGCACGCAATACATAAACCTAGCAAAAGAAAAACACAATATTTTGGACATCGTGTTCATTGACCTAAGCCAATAGTTAAACCGCTGGAAAAGGCATAAACTGTTCGTGGCGGATTGTAGATAACCAAATAGTTGTATTCAGCATACCGAAAAATATAATATACACTATGGTTAATGGCCTGCACACGATACATAACCTAAGAAATGAAGACATATAACACAATTCTGGAAGTCAAGTTTGACGAAATTTGAAAAATTTATTTCTAGAAAAAGGTCACCGTATCATATTCAGGCTCGCAGAGGCCCTGAGAGATGTCCCACAAAATGTATTGTTTTGAAAAGTTGTAGATCGCGATGATTGTATTCAGAGTACAAAAATATATACATGGATCATTCTTGATTCGGCACGTTGAATACGGCGATTTGGTTATCTACAATCACCACGAATAGTTCGTGCCTTTCCCAGTGGTTTGAATTTGTTTAGTGTTGGTGAACACGATTTCCAGTGTATAATCTGTCTTCGGTTATTAGGTTATGCATTGCGTGCTAGGCATCAAAAAAGGTCTATATATGTTTTAGTACGCTGACTACAATCATCGAAATCTACAATTTTGCTGAACAATTCCTTTGGTGGGACCTCTCCCAAGGTCGTTGCGAGCCTGAATATGGTGCGATAATCTTTTTCCAGAAATCAATTTTTCAAACTTTATCATGTTTTTAATGTGTTTGTGAATTTAAACAAGTTTATACATTATATATCTGCTATATACGATTGCGTTATCTAACGTCCGACTGGACCATATTATACGTTTTGTAAGGAATTCAAGTGTTTTGCGGTCGACGAACTTGATTTCCATAATTGTAGTCTGTCTTCATTTGTTAGATTATGTGTCGGGTGCAGACCATGAAGCGTGGTGTATTATATTTTTCGGCACGTTGAATACGGCGATTTTATTATCTAGAATCACGACGAATAGTTAATGCCTTTTCTAGTGGTTTAGAATAGGTTTAAGGTCGGTCAACACGATTTTCAGAATCTAGTCAGTCTTCGGTTGTTGGGTTATGTTTTGAATGCTATCATCAAGAATGGTCCATACATATGTTTTTATAAGCTGACAATAATCATCGAAATTTGCAACATTGCTAAACAATCTCTTTTGTTGGGTATTTCCCTAGGCCGCTGAGAGCCTGAGTATGGCACGATAATATTTTCTGGATATCAGTTTTTCAAATTTCATGATGTTTTTAATGTGTTTGTGAAATTCGTTATAAAGTGTTACACGTTATAAATTTGCTATATACGGTTGTGTTATCGAAAGTCCGACTGACACATATTGTACCTTTTGAAAGGAGTTCATTTGTTTTAGATTCGGCGAACCTTATTTCCACAATTGTAGTCTGTCTTAATTTTTTAGGTTATGTGTCGCGTGCAAGCCATCAAGCATGGTGTATATTATATTTTTCGGCACATTGAATACGACGATTTGATTATCTACAATCACCACGAATAATTCATGCCTTTTCCAGTGGTTTGGTATGGGTTTAGGATTGCTGGACACGATTTCCAGAATATAGTCTGTTTTCGGTTATTGGATTATGTATTGCACGCTAGACATCAAAAATGGTTCATAAAATATGTTTTAGTACGCTGACTACAATCCCTTTTGTAGGATATTTCCCCGGGCCGCTGTGGGCCTGGATATGGTACGATAATGTTTTTCTAGAAATAAATTTCTCAAATTTCATCATTTTTTGATGTGCTTATGACTTCATTCAAGTATTACACATTATATATCTTCTACATACGGTTGTGTTGTCTAGAGTCCGACTGGACCGTGTTATACCTTTGAAAAGGGTTTCAAATGTTTTACGGTCGACGAACTTGATTTCCAGAATGGTAGGCTGTCTTCTTTGTTAGGTTATGTGTCACGTGCAGGCCGTCGTGTTTTTGTGGGTTGAACAATGTTATTTTCATGACAGAATTGGTCTAAATTTAGAAATAATTTGGACGTTCAAACACCAACCTATTTTTTGGTCAGTGAGAGCTCAACATTGTTTTTCGGGACAAAAAGCTATGCTAGTTTCGCCGCTTCAACAATAATTTTTACTACTCCTGTAGTGACTCGTGCAAGGGTATAAGTAATATATTCCTTTTTGGTGCTTAAATCAAAATTTATAGCTGCTATTTAACTTGAAGCTCAATTGGTAGCTGATTGTCTAAAAATCTATATATGGACTTGGTTTTTCAAAGTTGCATGATTGACCCGTGATTTCCAGATTTGTAGTCTGTCTGCATTTGTTAAGTTATGAGTCGTGTGCAGGTCATCAGGGATAGTACATATTATATTTGCCGGTATGTGGAATACAGCGCTTTAATTATCTACAATAGTCACGAATAGTTCATGCCTTTTCCAGTAGTTTTCTATGGGTTTAGTGCGGTTGAACACGATTCCCAGAGTATAGCTGTATTCGGTTATTGAGTTATATTTTGTATGCAAGGCACCGAGAATTGTCCATATATAATATTTTAGCACGCTGACTACAATAATCGAAATCTACAACTTTGGTGAACAATCCCTTTTGTGGGACATCTCCCTGGGTTGCTGTGGGTCTGAATATGGGACGATAATATTTTTCTGGAAATCAATGTTTCAAATTTCGTCATGTTTTAATGTGTTTATTGTGAATTCAAGCGACTTTTACACATTACAAATCTGCTATATGCTGTTGTGTTATCTAGAGTTAGCCTGTGCTATATAATACCTGGTGAAAGAGTTTCAAGGGTTTTACGGTAAACGACCTTGATTTTCAGAATGTAGTCTGTGTTCATTTGTTAGCTCATACTGTATTTTAGATAAGCACAGTGTTCAAAACCTATACAAATTGATCGAAATGAAAAAACTAATGCGGCGTTCACGTTATAATGTCCCCAACGTTTGGAAGCTATGTACACCACACAGCGTCAGGCACACTGTTGACAACAGGGTGTCTTAGACACCCCATGTTTTTATTAGATTTTTTCAAAGGTAGCTAGTTACGCGTATTACAACTTAGCGACAGTGTCATGCACACTGTGTCTTCTGGCAGTTTTATTGACAGTGTTCGGAATTATTTGAGCAATTTTCATATGGACTAGATACAAATATCGTAAATTTAGAAAAAACTACACAGGACAGCTGACAAATATACCGCATTAGCTACAGACGTTGTCCGTTATAGTTAATTCGCGCCAAATTGGTAGCTAACGGTGTGTACGACACTGTCAAGAAAAAATGTAGTAGCTAGGGGTGTGTGGTACACCCTTGGCAATTGATTAACAGTATGGGTGTCACCCTGACTGTCTATACGGTAGGTTCACGACTACCGTGCGGCAAAAGTTCCAAACAGCGGGGACATTATAACGTGAACGTCGCATAAAACAATAAGAAAATAGACTATATTTTGAAGATCGGGTATTTTGTGCAACCCTATTCAATCGCAAGCATAAACATGTGGCCCATACCACGACAGGTCACTCGCGATTTTTTGGGTATTTATTGAGTAACATATGCAAACCCTGTATTATTTATCGGAATGTAACATATTTACCCTCTGAAAGAAATTACCGTTGCTGGTTCGATTCCTGTTCGGACGAAACCTGTGTACTTTGAAAACGCGTTCAAAAGTCCTAGTGGATGTATTAGAATGTGTTCCGACATCTTTTCCCAATCAGTGTTCGACAGGACATGTGATCGAACATATAAATGTAGAAATAACTTCAAATAATGGAAAACTGTTAAAAATGCTATGTTGCTCGAAATGTGTTCGTAAATGTGTGGTTTGTTGTTCAAGATTTGTTCCAGAATATCATACAGTTTTCCTGTCAAAATCCGTTGTTACGAAACCCGGCAGGGGCTGAATAATATAAAATTGAAATGACAGAATCTGGTGAACTGTTAGTTTAAAATTGTTTCTGTATACTTGTGATAAAAAATCCGACTAAAACAATATTTTGGGTAACGTTTCTTTTATGTCGACACATTTTAGCCATGAATGAAATAATGTCAAAGTTATTGATATTACGGTATATTTCAGTGCCATAAGCGAACCTGGACCTGGGTACAGTGGGGAACAGATTCGTCCGAAATTGCAGCTATAACTGCGTCGCAAACTGAAAAGGCGTCCGTAGTTACCTATCGAACGCTTACGAAAACGACTGTCGCCACGCGACAGAAAGTAGTAGCGAAAGCGACGGCAGCACACTACAGTGAGTACTACGGCCTACGTTGCCTCAAATACGCCATCCATTTTGAAGATCGTCCACGACATCCCTTTTTTGTATGTTGGAGCATTTTCTTCTTTAGCGGGTTTGCTTAATTGTTCATTTATAGCGAAACCGTTTCGTCTCAATAAATTATGTTTGTTTACTTTCAATTACTTTTGGAAATATTTCACTCATAAGGCGGTGTTGTGTGTAGTTTGAATGGACGCGATACTTGGTATTTCGTCTATGCTACTCACGAATCCATCCGTTTTAGGACAACCTTGGTTGACTCTTGATGACTACAGATAATGTCCTGCTAGAAGTATCTAACTAAAGCCTATGCAGCAACACCATAAAAATTTTATATTGCAACGCGTCAGTTGTTGTAGAGTGTCAAAATATATTCTTGCCAAAAGCGTAGCTCTCCATCACTTTGCATAACCATAGAAATTGATTAAAATAAATTTGTTGAATTTTGAGTCGGTAAAATGAGTGAAGCGAAGAATTCTCATTGGCCACAGTGGTAAATTTCGACGGTGTCCATTTCTGGTTTTTTGGAGTGACACGCATAACCCATCTTCGACTGGGCAGATTGAGTCGCGCGATATCTTCTTTGAAAACTTGAAATCTCTTTGTGCTGTTTAGTTAGGCGAGAAGCCCAATTCTAACATTTGCCCCCAAAAAACGGTCCAAAGGGGCTGCGTCTCTGGTCCCAAAGGGACACCAAAAAATTACGTTCCTTGCAGTAACTCGACATCGGTGTAGATACCAGAGCCAATTTGGGCTCATTTTGTAGAGCAAATAAATCTCTATAAACCTCTGTGTGGTTCATGAGTGGTAGAATGGTCAAGGAAAACGTCTTACGCGTAACTTGTAGACTTAGTAATGAAAAGTATATTCCTAGATATGACCCAGTAATTACCCGCAAAGTGCTTTCTAGTTGTGCACTATATTCATTGGATTGCCGACAAACAGACCGTTACCAGCAGTATTGTTTCCAATAATCAAAATTTAACAAAATTACTGTTTAACATTGCAGATCCATTGCGCAGTTCGTCACATATTAAAATGGAAATGTCCACATTCATTTTAGTCGGACAAAATAAATACTACATAATCAGATAAAATGCTATGAAGGTTTATATTTAATCAAATTGGAACAAAAATCTACAGCAGAATAGCTAGTTCGCCCATTACATATGACATAGCCATATAAAGTATATACTTTATTTTAGTGACGTATCAATAAGCTAAACACAACGCCATATAGTAACCCGTCAGATCCTCAAAAGCAAATCGACTGCATACCACCATCAAAATTATTAACTATTTGCTAAAACTCAAAATATACTGCAACACCATCGCAAAAACATGGTTTGGGCCTTTGCAGGTTATTTCATAGTACACGATAACGCATGAAACAACGGTTGAATTACAGTGTGTCGTACGAGCAGCAAGACTGCTTCGTAAATAGGCTACATGTCTGGAAATGCGAAGTTTTTGCCAAATTGCAAATGATGGTGGCTATAACGCAAGCACGCATCGAGAAATGATTAGGTAGCTTTTACAACCATGATTATTCGTTAGTTTGTGTTAATAGCATCCACAATTTCTGCAAAAATTGTACAATTTCCATGGATACAAAATTGTTTTGCGGTAGCGAATCCAACTTGTTGCATATTAAAAATATAAAAGGCATATCGCTAATATAGTGTAGACAGACTGTATACATAGGAATGCGCATGATTGCACCACAGCTGAGGATATACAAAGGCCAGATAGCTTTATAAGCAATGTGAGTGAATTTGATTACTTCAGAAAATCATAACATATATCTGATCGCTAAATATACATTGGTGATTTGAAGATTGCACCGCATAAAAGTCAGAGTATAGATCAGGAATTAACCAGCGCGCACAATTATACCTATTCACTCAATGATTAAAGATAAACAAAACGATTTACTTCATTGTATGACAGTGTTAGAGATATTTTACGAAATCTCATAGATTTGACTATCACTGGTGAAAAACATTGAAGTGCTCAACTACAGTGGTTGACGTACTATTAATAGGTCGACCACTGAAAAATATCAATGGTTCACAAACAGCCGTGCGATATAATAAACACAAGGTGTATACCAGCAAATGATACGATACGTATTCAAAAATATCCCAACTTTAAGACTATAATATACTTCTCCTTTCCATGGTTACAAAAACAATTATATAAGTGCTCGAATCTATGGGTAATATACTGCAGGCCCGCGGCGCAACTACTAGAGGAGCCTCGTGACGCAAAAATACGAACAGTTATTAGAAATCTACTCTACTGTTTTACGACGACGGGGCTCGGACACGGTTGCTGCAGCCCTGACAACAAATAGTGGCCACATCGGTTCACCTTCTATGAAGCTGCATATTCAGCTCTGTCATTTATAACAGACATAACTATCCCTATCACACAGCTTTCACATATTACTGAGCACCATACAGAAATTATGATATTTCCTTGAGCAGCTTGTACATGTTCCGCATTCCGTTTGGGCCCAAGTAAAAACCCTGAGGGGCGGAAATAAAATGCAGGCCATGCAGTTTTTGATTTACTAAACATAAGCTTAAGCTAATGTCCTTATATGAGACATACACTAAGCCTAAGTCGTGGGGCTACGGCACCTGAAAACATTGCTCTAAGATGTTATTTTTTTACAGCTACAACATATCGGGCCTCATTGTTACTTGGACCAATATGTTCATATACAATGATCTCGGAACTCTATGGACGCACAAGCATAAACGATTTATAAATTATTTATAAAGTATTCTGTTTTCATTAGATTTTGTCATCTGTTTAAACTAGTCAAGTATGTGTTGGCGCCGGCCGGAAATATTCCGCGCCTAATATTAATATAAAAATCATGCCCCCGATATGAAAAAATTGTATATTACTCATCATATTTAAGAGTTGAGCACATATCTAAATTTTTTAAAAAAGCTTACACAATTTCAAATGGTATTTTCTTTGTTGTGATAACACAAAATCTGTTCATATGGCTACTAATTTTAATCAACAAAGCTGAACAAATATGCAAATTATCGGTAAAATTATCCAAAAAAGCATTATTATTAGCCATTCAGAAGCATATTTTAAAGGAACAAACGTGATACAAAAACCACTGTACTCGTTGGAATCAGTGAATCATTATCTAGAACTACGTAAACGATTCTACTAAAATATTATGATTCTATAGAGGCGTTTAATATAGATCAGTTATGACCAAAAAGACGTGATGTATATTCGCTGTACATATAGCTTATGATTATATTTTCTTAAGCTTGACAATACTTAGTACACCAAACGATGATCGAATTGCCAGAAGATCCACACAATAGTACTTGAGGCAATCAAAAAAATGAAAAACTTCAATATGGCTCCATGTCAACTTATTTAACAATGTGTGTCGTGTCGATCTTATTTAAGCTACCACATCACCGCTTGCGCATTAAACGATAAGACGTTTGCACAAAAACACACTGTTTAAATAAGTGTTTCCATCTAATTGTATCGGTGAATACACCAAAATAATGGCAAAACATAGATCAACGAATAAAGCAAAATGACAAAAACATAGAACTGACCGCCAGAAAGGAAAGAAACCCTGTAATGCTTTACAAGTTATCATACACGTACTCTGAGCATATACACTGGCAATTTGTAGGAATAATCGTGTAATATGTATACTAGATTAAAGAAGAGTTGCAAAATTAAGCTAATGCTATCACACTGCTCTCCATAATTTGATGCATACTACAACAAAGCCTAAACTCCCGCCATGCTCATCTATCTCTAAACCTAACCGTAACGGGTTCAAGCCAAAGACACAATTCTGCTACGTATATTTTCGGGCTGATGGATTGAGTCGTCGTCTTCGACGAATCTCCACTTCTCATTTCTGTGAGCGTTGGCGACTGTAAAGACCAGTCCGGGAACCACACGTTTTCGGGCTACTACGTAACAAACAACATGTCTTATAACATACCACTCACTAGTCACACAGTACCTTTTCAAATGCCAAATCAGTACACAGGTTAGTGCACAGCTTCGACAATCCTTTACACAATAATGTTTTGTTAGTAACTAACTGATTGCAGCTTAATTGACTCTCAAACGTTGGTGGCTAAATAACATTGCACTTTATGCTATAAATGACAATAGTGCATAGTAAGTATCCTGTTCACTTACGAATGTATAAGTGAATTTAGAAACTTGCTAAACTAACTTAAATTTTTAAAGGACAATTAAATAACAGTACAACGCGTCTTTTGTCATAGTTATAATGTTGGGAGTTTAATCACTTATATAAACAGTTGTACAAAAATGTTAAATTTGTCACAAATTACTCAGTTATATAATTCCACATGATTTAAGAAGCATTTATCAATAGTCACGGGGCGACAGCAACTAGCTGTTTCGCCCGGTCCGCTGGGTCAGCAACGTAAGTTCTGCTTTATGTACACACCTAGAATACCTGACTTTGTCTGGAAAATTTAACATCCAACCGGGATGAATTATGTAGCACAGATATTCCTGCAAACATGCACTATATAATTATGGCAAAATCAAATAGGCCAACCCATTTTGACCGTTGATAGCAGAACACAATATAAATAATGGGTCTTCCTCAGTGCTCCACTCTCTGAAAGATGACACAGATGACAAATGGCATTTTAGCTTTCTGTGCTGCACAAGCACTATGAAACAGTGAAATTGGAATAGGCATTAAAAGGTAAATGCAAGTTTTTTCACTAAGTAGATTTAATGATAAAGTTGAAATCAATATTTCTGATTTGACCGTGATACAGTAGTAATCCTAAAACTATATAAATATTTAACTTGATCACTTCACATGATCAGTGAAAATAGTGGCCACCGGTTCACCTTCTACGAAGCTGCATATCCAAGAGCGAAGATTTAGATGTTTGGGTACAAAGCTTTTAACCCCTAAAATTTGTGCAGTGAGTACTGTGAAACTGTGGTTAGTGGTGGATGTATGCTATATAAAATTTTATACAATACCTAGATTTGATGCATATTTGTCCACGTATTGCTATATTATAAATGAAACGACCAAAGGTTGCGCTGATTTTGTCCCAAAAT
The DNA here is from genome assembly GCA_030248225.1 of Trileptium ribeirensis. Lineage (NCBI taxonomy): Eukaryota > Metazoa > Nematoda > Enoplea > Enoplida > Thoracostomopsidae > Trileptium > Trileptium ribeirensis. The sequence continues at coordinate 31,707 of JASANE010003849.1, forward strand.
GTCACTTCTGAGCAGGGGCATCGCAAAAAGCGCTAGGGGGACGAGGGTGGTCCCTCCCTTTTTAACAACAAACCTAAAAATCGAGTGAGGGTGTTATAATATAATGAACGTAGTCGACCGGCCTCCTTCACCCTTGAAGAGCTCGCGACGCTTCTGATTCTAAGACTGTTACTCCACCGCAATAAACACTCTAGAAACGAAACTTGTAGTATGTTTATACCATATAAGATATCTTCTTTGAAAATTTCAGCTAAATCGATCTGCTTATTTTCAATTTACAAATAATCGCATCGAAATTTGAATTAATTTTGGCATGAAAAAGAGATTTAGCACTGGTTCCCTCGCGGTTGGAGTTAAAGATAATCTCGCCTGTATGAATATTCTAAACCCTCATAAATAGCGAAATGCTTTATCCGTCTCTGACTTACAGTTTTTAAAATCAAATGTTCTTTTACATGCAAGAAAATACTAGCTATGTAAATTAATATACTTTGAATTCTCATTTTTAATAACTGTTTGCTAGGACCCAGGGTATATAAGGCCCAAAAGTAATAATTTTTAATCTTGACATAATCGACACATTTTCAGTAATAAGTCATTAATCTCATTAATTCTGTGAAAAGTAGCTTACTTTTTTTGCGCGGACATTTGGTATCACAATAACTTGTCAGTTCTACAAGCTGAGTGTAACAACAATGAATACAAATTTGAATAACTTGACATTATTCAAGATTCTGGTTATTTAACAACATAATTCTTCTTGGTATACTTTAGGTGGAACAACACATACGTAGTCGTAGTGGACAACCCTAGGAATAGATAATACGGTGCTTGTACAATATAATGACTGTAATAATAAATGACTGGAAAACATCTGATTATTACACACCTAGAAAACAAGCAATAGTACAGCAGTTAAACGTTGAATAATGGCACGCACATATAGTTACGAACGTGCATAAAAGCAAATTCGCAAAAAAATTGAATAGCAATTAAAAGCCAGCTAATTTTTTGCAAACAGTTGACCAAAAGCTCGCGAAAGAGTTGGTTTTATTTGGGAGACTATCGGTGTCCAAAGTCAGGCGGCTCAGGTGGAGTAGACGGTCTCAACGGATGGTGGGGAAGGGTTGTAGACTAAGGGTTAACCAGAAATTTTCCACCAGCTACCCAAATGTTCCTCCTAAATTTCGCCGTTTGCACCGATTTAAAATTTTTGCAATTACGCTAAAATTGACGAAAATTTCCCGTGCGCGCGGTAAAATATAGCTTCCTAACTCCTCGACGCTCTATGGACACCTATGACATAATATATCAGTGAGGAACACAATTCCGGTTCCGACAAAACGACAAAACTTCGGTTTCCGGTTTCAGCTAATTGTGGCAGGAGTCAAAGTTGACGTTTCATGCCTTTTTGGATATATACAAGATCTAAGATTGTAATGAAACAAGTTTGTTTTCATTTCATATCAAATTTGACTACCAAACCATAAGTTCAACTCTATTTTTAGTGTCATTTCCATAATTAACACAAAACCAATGTTTATTCAGCCTTTGCGTTCGCTCAGTTGCACTTTATTTTAACTTTCCAAGCGGAGATTTTTCTCCCGCTACAAAAAGTATATTAAACCAGGACGATTAGGCTAGTCGACAAAAACACCAATATACTTATACTTACATACTGTTTAGGTGCTTTCCATATTATACTCTTTGTTGCACCGTGCTGTAGGCACGCTTCGACCTAGCGGTTCCCATAATATTTTATATCCGTTTCGCATTTTGGAACAAGGAGCTACTGCCTAATGCACCTGCCTAACAGTTAATTCTAAAATATGACACTTTTCCCTTCATTTTTGACTCAACACGAGCCGCGTAACTTAACTGCGTGCATTCATAGATACAATTATTATTCAGGTTTTTTCTTGAGAGACTGGCGGCAGCTAAGCCCATAAGCTGAGATATATTAAACACAGATACCATTTTGATATCATGGTTCAGACTAGAAGGTTTGTGCTTATGTAATATTCTTGCAACTCAGCCATTGATTGTTTACTTATTTTTTGCATTTGTTTTGAACCAGGGGAACCGAAAAATGCGAGCGCGGGGGGCCAATTTGAAGAGCCCAGAATGTGAAAAGTGTCGAGATGATGGAAAGATTTGTACATGATCTCTCACTTTCAACCTACAGTTATACCACACATATCAAGGTTTTTGTTCAGATGTTCGAATAATGTTGCTTTTAATAAACTCGTTTTGCTTAATTTTTTACAATAAATTTTAGGGCAAATGGACAGTGCCTATCCCGAAAGTCAAAGCATCTAGCAAGAAGCTTTTAGAATTGTAAAAAGTGAAAAATCCAGAAATACGACAATGATTACCATCTTTCTAAACCTGTAGCGCTACCTAGTATTTTACCAGTACTAGTACATATTGTGTTTCCTTTCCTATATTTGTTTCGTTTCCAACTGCATATTTCAATTGCTTTTAGGAGTTCGCAGGTTACAGTTACAAACAGAATTAAATACTCAACAACCGAACGAAGTTTCGTTCTTATTCGATCCTTTTTGTGTGAACGAAAGTCGATCGTTCGCGATTAATTAGAAGAATTTCGTTTACGTTAAAATGAAACCTTAATTTTAGTTAAAATGTTAGTTCCCGTTTAATTTAACATCTTTCGATTGCGGTTCCATAACTTAGCAATCGCTTAAACGAAAATCGATGGTACGCGATTAGTGTAAAACGAATTTTGATTGATTTAAAATTAAAAATAATTTATTAAAAATGTTCGTATTTCATTTATCGAATTTCGTTTAGACGAGGATTGATCGATTGCGATATTGTTCGACTTTCTCTACGTTCGACTTTATGTGCACTGCTCTGGCTTTACCAAACTGCCTCAGAAGTATATACTTGGGGGAACCGAATTGCCCCAGGTCGAACTCGGGGCATCTGGACAACGATAAATTCGGTTTCCACCAGATCGAACTGAATAGCGGAGGCTGAACAACGGGAAAATACCATAAATGGTCGATTCACAGTAAATCTACATTAATAATGCATATCATATAGTGAAACCTTATAGATTAAAATTTGCATCCACAGAACCAAAATTTAGGAATTTCTTAGTTCTATGAGGAAAATTGGGGTATATTTTTTGCTTCACAGAGAAAACTTGGCCTATTTTTTTGTCGTGCAGAAAAATACACAAGGCTGAAATGGCGGAATTTAAAAATGCCTGTGGGACTGAAATGGGAGTTAGCCGAAATACCTTGAGCTGTCATCTTACCCCGCCGTGGGAAAGCCAGCTTTTGGGGCTGCAGCTAATTATTGCTTGGAACTCGTGTAATAGTCAATTTCGCTATATTCAGCATACAATTAAATGCATAAACAACTGAAATAACGTCTCGGTAACGAATTGCCTTAAACATAATACAAATAATTAGACAAAGATTTCATATTTTTGGAACGAACATCGATAAAGTTTTTGAATCAATACGGGGGTTGATCGCAATTTTAGCTTCCAGCATCGCATCAGTGACATACAGTATTCATCACAATTGATTGTCCCTTAACGTGACAGCAACGAACGATAAACGAGCAAGTTATAAAGTTCCTAGGTAATGCGACGACAACTGTAGCACTGTGCAAGTTGCGGCTACTGTACCAGAAGAGCAACACCTTCTGGCTTGCTATATACTGATGTCACATTTGTAATTGTGATAACTACCCAAAACAATACAAAAGCCCGTAGAGGATTCTCCAGGACATCAAAATTAGTGTGAAAAAACAAATAATTGGAATAAAGATAAGAACAATATTACAGTTATTTATCCATTAGCAAAATATTTGATACAAATTTCTGGGTATTAAACACGTAAAGGCTCATAATTGAGTTAGAGTTCAGGACTTTTTTGAGAAAATTTAGTTGTTTCTGTTGAACGACACCGCCGTTTTTTCACTGGAGGATCATATATACCTTCCGATAAAGTTTCGTCATCACAATTCGACGGTATTGGTATTGCATTACGTTCTGCATCACCTGTGAATTGGCGATGTAGTGATCTGCTCGGACCATGGCAAGCCGTAGCTTCAGTAATCTGGCATTCCATTGAAGATCGCGAATCAGATGACCCTATTGAAAGATTGTGTACACCAAATAAATCTGATGAATTTTCACTAGTGGTACTGGAAATGCCATCAACGTTTTCTGGTATTAATCTTAACATTTTCTCATAATAATGTTCAAAGTTTCCTTGCCGCGAAACTCCAAGTTCTTTTTTGAATAAATCACGCGTTGATATATCTGTAGCAAACGCTTTCGCGTACGAGTGGAAAGCTATTCCAAAACGATCGAGCGCTGATGGGTTAAGGCTCAAAGGTGGGCACTTTACAAACATTAACGTGTTCGATGCATCTGCATATGTAAGGCCGACATACTGTTCGTCATAGCGCTCTTTCGTAAGGAGCGTAAACGCATTTTTAATAGCAGCTGCAGTCAATGTCTTTTTCCACCGCGAAAGTAAACGAACGGTAACAAGTTTTCCAGGAAAACATAAAATTAGACGCTGAATTGCATCACTGTCGGCCATCGTGGGTTTGGCGGTCGCCGGAACGGATCCTTTGTGTTTCGCAATAGAATCTGTTCGTTTGTTGATTATGCTCATTTGCTGCCTTATGTTATTAATGATACCTACGGCTTTTTCAACGATGGACTTTCGAATTTCTTTGCAAATGTTAGTCCCACTGTCGTCTTCAAAGTCAGTTTGACACCTTCTCCCATATGTTTGATCAATTACGTGAAGTGAAAACGCTAACTTGATGGCATTGGTAAGATCCTTCGAACAAGTGTCCTATAATTTAATATACCAAAGTCTTTTAACTTTTCTCGTACCATAACTTTGGCTTGGCATCGGCATTTATCATATTACCATGAAATAAAACCAACCGGAGAAAAAAATTCGAAAGTTAAGATAAAAATAACCTTGTTTCCCTGAAGGATACAAAACGGGGCTCTGCAAATTGGGGCGGGGGTGGGGCCTGGCATTTTTCGGTTCCCCTGGTTCAAAACATGTGCCCCCCGGCTCGTGCCCCTCGCTAAATTTTGGGCTCCCACCGGTTCATTAACTCTTGGCAAATTTTTTGTTTCCAATGGGTCCAAAGTATATAAAATTTGATCAAAATGTGTGCTAAAATTTCATTATGAAGCAAAAAATTTCGCAAATTTTGCCAAAATTTGTTTAAAATAGCTTTTCCTCCCCATCAAAAGCATTTTGGCAATGTTTCTGACACGATTTTTAACCATTCCTTTTTGGCAAAATGCCCCCTGGCAAAATCAGGCGCCCCCCGCATGGAGCCAGCTGGTTCATGCCCCCTGGCAAAATTTTCAGCGAATGGAGAGCCCAGATTAATAGATTGCACGCACCCGGCAAATTGGTAGGTGCAATTAAGAGCCAGTAATTTTAGTACATCGCAGACAAATTTTTCCTGTCCTCGGTTTTAAAATGGACCATCTATAACTATACCGCCAGAAAAGTGGATATAAATTTTAGTCTTGACCACAGGGCTTCAACTGGAGGCGATAAAATATTAAACAAATGTTTCGGCTGCAGTTTGAACCCTCGCTAAATTACAGCAGCAAGTTTAAGATAGCTAACATTATCTGTAGACATGTACGGTGGCAATAACTTGATGTGTCATAGTCATTTGACACATCTCTTTCCAATAAAATAAAAATCCTTTTTATATACATGCTTCGAACTTTACAATTAGAGAATTTAAAACTTATTACCCTTATTTAGAATTCCCAAGTGAAATTACTATTACGAAGAATAAAGTAATCGGAAAAATTTATACCAAAATATATTATTATTATTATATTTTAATAAAAACGCACTGCCGAATATGATTATATTTAACCTTAAGCTTAAGTTAGCAATATGAAATTACTTTGTGGTAAAAGAATACTAAAAGCGATACCACTGCGAAAGGTTTACATGTAAAACGAACGATAGGCGTTTAATGGTATGCCAATAGTATTGAGCTCGAAAAAGCTACATTACAGTGACATAGCAGTATAAATAGATATGTCCTAATGCAGATGTGTTGGCAGTATTAGTTTTTAATTTTGCTTATACTACTTTAACATTTTAACTCCCACTGTCGACAAATGAGTACAGCTCACAATGTGAACTGTTGTGTTAACAGAATTTGTCGAATGTCTGCATACCCGTTGTTAATGCTTCGCTTTGTGATATTCCTTAAGGAACTGATCAACAGCGTCTAGATAGCTTGGTGGTCGCGTACAAAGCGTTCACGTTTATAACAGGGGTTCTATCCCTAGTGACCGTTTGAGTTTGAAAAGCATATACAATATACAAATAATTTGGATGTTAAGAATTCAAAACTTTTATACGAGCGGCAATTCAACTTTAGAGAAAAATTAATGTTGTAACGTTGCATCATGTACAAAAGTAATGATTATTTAGTGTGCATCACATCTTATCATCAGGGAATAACCGGAACCGGAACCAACAACCGGAACCGCCCATTTAAACCGGATCCGGAACCTGGTCTTCGAAACTTATATATTAGTAAAACAGATGAAAGAAGATATGAAGGTACAGTGCATTTAAATTGTATTAAAATAACTTTTACATTGAATTCAATGTATTACGATGACATCATTGCTTTATAGAGACTGAGGAAGCTATTAATGTTTATTTTTCGATCAATATGTCGGTTTTTGGACACCCAGAGTAAAAAATGTCTTCCACTATACACCCTTGCGTCTGTTCCGTCAAACTGAGTGTGCTTACAACGTATGGAGCGTAGAACAAACATTTTCGCTCAGTCTCCAGTGGCCTACCTTTACAACACATACGTCTGTTACATGTTGTTCTATGGGAAACTTGGAAGTATTGGTTTATATGGTCCTAAGAGAAAACAACAGAAGGTAATTTTCTGATCAGTGGTCAGTGACACTATTTACGCTAGCGTTGGGCAACCGGTGCCCGTTAGTTAAATAATGATGATAACTTTCTAATCAGCATGCTATAAATGAGACAAACTGTGACTGTTCGCACAGTTTCAATAAATACAGTTCATTGCAAGGACGCAGTTTCTGGCTGCGTTCCGGATAACGTTACTTTGCTTCAATGTAAACTAATTTACAAAGTTTACAAGCGCACTCGCTGGTGCGTGACGCAACTTATGTTAGCCAAGCTTACGCTAAGTACTCCTACGTAATCCGTACTCTGTTACCGAGTTGGACCGGTATATTCGAACATACTCCGCAGACTTCTCAATGTGTAAAATAGCTGCTACAAGCATCGTCATGGCTTTGCTTTGTTAACAAACTCCTGCAGGTTAAGATGAAAAATTCCTACTGAAATTATGTGCCATACTTACGTTTCACACGGCAAATTGCTGAGTTAATCTTTTCTGTGAGCTAAACCTCAGTGTTTAACATGTTATATTCCGCAATAAAATAGCTCTTTTAGGTTTTAAGCCTCCAGCCCGAAAATGGTCGATTAAATTTTGTGATATTCATTATATAAACTTAAAATATCTAATATACTCGAAGAATTAGCATTAAATTAAAAATAGTACTTGTAGAACCGGAGGTGCCTCATCCATAACTTTTCCATCTTCTATGTCGCACGCGTACTGATATTCGTTTCCAATTGTAACAACCGTTCCTCCTTCATTTCGCGTTCAATTGTTTCCAAGTAGTAGGCAGCATCTTTTGAAAGAACATATCGTATAGCTGAAGTTCCGTTGTGAACTCGATGTACCTGTAATAGGCAACATAAATTTGCTCAAGCTGTGTTGTGATTTGAGTTGCTTGACAAATGCAAATATCCGTTGCATCAATGTCATTAGTCTATGCTAAATCAAAGCTTCACGACAAGTGACAATGTGTATCTTATAAAATCACTTCAAATTCATTTATTATAATAACTTATTACACTTAATAGTATTTAGCTTTACAGAAAAACTCAAATGATAGCTTGCACCATAGCTTTACATATAAATATATACATATTATGTTTTTATGCTTTACATATCCGGTAAAGCAATCATCGGTCAATTCTGACAAGAAAGTATGTGACATTTTGCTCCGCGTTTATCTAAAAACCAGCGCGAAAGCCGGCCTTCGGCCTGCTCGCGCCGGCGGCATGTCAGAGTGTGTCTGCGGCCTCCGTTTTTCCCGAAAACATGCAGACAACGCTCGGCCAAGTCGTTCTCGCACCGGGAAAACCCGAGATGGAAACATGAAGACCACCACAACCCTAAACATAAATAAGATCCTAGATCCTACTGAACACTTGTTTTTTTAATTTTTGAAGGGTCAACTTGTTTCTTATGGAAGGCTATTTAACTTTTAAAGGGTCAATCTCTTTCTTATGGAAGGCTATTGTTTGCTAGGGGGCCTGCGTAGTGGGCGTGGTGGTGCACCCCACTAAAATATTTTTTCTTGTCAATATGTCCCACAAACAAAACCAAACAAAACAAAATTATTTTCTCAAAGTCCATCTAATCGTCCTCGAAATATTGCCAATTTTACGGTTTTTCAGTTTTCGCGACTTTCAGGAGAATTATCTTCTTTTGGGGGGCGTGTACCCCACTGAAATGCTTTTTTTTGTCAACATTGCCCCAAGCTGATCGAAACGAAAAAATTTGTCAATATTCAACATTCCTTCTCCGAAATATGACCTTTTCCAAAACTTATTAGGGCGTACATCCTCTTTCAAAAAGTTCAGACGATGCTATCCAGCAGGTCCCCTTGCTTTAAAAATGAAATCAAAGAAGTTTGTCAAAATCCATGAAGCAGTTGAAAA
>JASANE010003854.1:0-21044 GCA_030248225.1 Trileptium ribeirensis
GAAGAGTTTGTGGTTTACGTTCAAAAATGTATAGTATTAAGTGTGGTGGAATAGAAAAAAGCGAGCTAACGGGGTTAAAAAGTCAATAGTTAAAAACAAATTGAAACATTTAAATTATAAAAATACACTGTTGAATAAAAATAATTTAAGGCATAATATGAATATGATTAGATCAAATAAACATGTTTTGCAAACTATAAAATTAAGCAAAATAAGTTTAAGTGCTTTTGATGATAAACGTTTTTTGCTTAATGATGGTATACGTAGTTATGCCTATGGCAATTATAATATATTTGATAATAATTTTTTGTCATTGTTAAATGATATGTGTAATGATAAATGAAAAACACACAAAGGTGCAATTATACGTTGCACAAAAAATAAAATGTGTAAAGTACACGAAGGTGCAATTATTAAAATACGTTGCACAAAAAAATTAAACGTGTACAATAAAACACACAAAGGTGCAATTATTAAATTATGTTCAACATAAAAAGTGTGTATTGTATTCATATTCTGTGTATATGATGTTATTTGCGTATATGATATGGTTTGTATATGATATTGTTTGTGTATGATATTGTTTGTATATATACATGACATGCTTGTGTGTAATATTGTTTGAGTATTCATTATTGTTTGTATATGATACAGTTTGTATATGATGTCGTTTGTGTATCCATTACTGCTTGTATAAGATGTTATTTGAATGTCTGTAATTATGTGTAACATGTGAAAGGTTTGAAAGACTATATCCAAACTTTTTCGATGAATATTTGATTGTAATATGAAAACACATGAAAGACTAAAAATACTCAAACTTTTTGCATGTAACCTACCAGCTACTGTTTTTCTATACAGCAGTAGGTGCCGGTCCCAAAAACGGATGAAAAATGGCGAGGACATGTAAAAGAATTCTTAAAAGCTTTTAAGGAACTCTGTATTTAAAAATGTATGTGGAATTAAGTAAAATTTATGATGCAACTAATGTAGCTGGTTATTCAACACCAGCTAAGCTATTCACTGAGGCTAGCCAGAAAGGATTGAAGGTTACAAAGAAACAAGTGAACGAATGGCTAAAAGGAGAAGAAACTACACCCTTCATAAGCCACGTAGGTTAAAGTTTCGTAGAAGACAAACTATAGTGAAAGGTATAGGTAACTTAATCCAAGCTGACTTGGCTGATGTGACAAATTTATCATCACATAATGATGGAATTAAATATTTACTAGTAACAATTGATTGTTTTACAAAATTAGCAAAAGTGGTTGCAGTGAAAACCAAACAATCTGCAACAATTTTGTCTGCACTTAAAACTCTGTTTGAAAATGAACAGCCAAAAAACTTTCAAACTGATAATGGAAAGGAGTTTGTTAATAACTTTGTATATGACTATATGAAAAGTAAAGGAATAAATATTTATACAACTAGAAACGTTGAAATAAAAGTTAGTATTGCTGAACGCTTTATACGAACACTTAAAGGTAAAATTTTACCGGTACTAGACTGCCAAAAATACTAAAAAGTATATTGATGTATTGGATAGCATTGTGAATACATATAATAAAACTGAGAATAAGTATGGATTTGCTCCAATAGATGTCAATGTGAGTAATGAGGATGAAATTAGACAGAAACTATTTCCATCTAAAGATATTGAAGTATTTTACAAATTTCAGCTAGGAGACATTGTCCGTATAAGTAAAGAGCGGCGGCCTTTTGAAAGGGGGTTTAATCAACTGTGGTCTCTAGAAGTTTTCACTGTAAGCGCACTATATGCATATGATCCACCAGTTTATGAGTTGGTAGATGTAAATAATCAACAAATTTTAGGTAGGTTTTATGCACAAGGGTTGCAAGATGTTTATGTTAAAGACGATACTTACAAAATTGAAAAAAAAATTTTATCGAAACGTAAATGTAAAAAGGTACTGAGTACCTTGTAAAGTGGTTGGGATATCCAAAAACATTTAATTCATTGGTAAATGAAAAAGACCTGACACCAATATGATAGAAATAATGAAACAGAGGTGTAAAATAGGAATACAAAACAGGGGACATTGGTACGTAGGGGTACAAGGCAGGGGTATGTAGGGGTACAAAACACGGTACGCACGGGTAGAATATAGGGATACATGGGTACAAAATAGGGGTACGTAGGGGTACAAAACACGGTACGTAAGGGTACAATATAGGGGTAAATGGGTACAATATAGGGGTACATGGGTACAAAATAGGGGTACGTAATGGTGCAAAACACGGTACGTAAGGGTACAATATAGGGGTACATGGGTACAAAATAGGGGTACATTGATACAAAATAGGGGTACGTAGGGGTACAAAACACGGTACGCAAGGGTGCAATATAGGGGTACATGGGTACAAAATAGGGGTATGTAGGGGTACAATATAGGGGTACATGGGTACAATATAGGGGTATATGGGTACAAAATAGGGGTACGTAGGGGTACAAAACCCGGTACGCAAGGGTGCAATATAGGGGTACATGGGTACAAAATAGGGGTACGTAGGCTACAAGATAGGGGTACGTACGGGTACAATATAGGGGTAAATGGGTATAATATAGGGGTACATGGGTACAAAATAGGGGTACGTAGGGGTACAAAACACGGTACGTAAGGGTATAATATAGGGCTACATGGGTGCAATATAGGGGTACAGTGGTACAAAATAGGGGTATGCAGGGGTATTAAAAAGGGTACATGGGTATAAGAAACTCTTAAAAGATAAAAAATTTGATGATATATAATTATTAACAATGGCTTACACATGTGAAAAATGTTCAAAAGAGTATACGACGCGTCAGCATTTGCATAGACATAAGAAACAATGTAGTGATAAGACGAACGTTGTTAGCAACGAAGATGAAAAAGAGTATAACAAAATTATTTTACCGTGGGAACTACCTTTTACTTGTGTTGTTATGGGCAAACTGGATGTGGGAAAACCCAATGGATAGCGAAACTGTTAAAGTATAAAATGTTTGATAAACCTGTAGATAAAATATTGTTTTGTTACAGTATTTTTCAAGATATTTATACCACATTGTTAAATGAAATTCCAAATTTAGAACTTCGTGAGGGAATTCCTGACACATTTGCACGAACTGATGTAGGACAGACGATATGTATGCTTGACGATTTAATGATAGAAGCAGCAAATGATAAAAAATTAGCTGCTGCATTTTCAAAGATGAGACATAATCATTTAAGTACAATTTTTGTAACACAAAATTTATATCACGAGGGTAAATACATGAGAACGGTTATACGAAATGCGCAATACATGGTACTTTTTCCAAACATGAGAGACAAATCTATGATTTGTACTCTTGGAAGACAAATGTGGCCAACCAAAAGTAATTTTTTACCAAGCGCATTCGAACAAGCGACAAGTAAACCATATGGGTATTTATTTTTAGATCTAAAACCAAATACTGAAAAACTCTTAAGTGTTAGAGAGTGTATTTTTCCAGATGATGCTTACATATTTGTATACGCTTAAAAGGTTTAAATGATTGAAGTTCATGAAAAAATGTCTAAAAATATAGAAAAACACATTGATACGTTACAATTTTTGAAGAATTGTCGTTCGAAAATTGTTACAGCTGTGATTATGATTGCTCCAGCATCCCTCATTTACGTTTTTAGTGAAATTTCATATAATGCTGTGCAAAATAAAAAGACAAAAATACTTAAAAGCATCGCAAATAAGAGTATTTGCATTTCAAAGAAACGTAAATTACTGACGCCACCAGTTGTAAAGTACTTAATGAATTATTTTGATAAACATTATGGCACGTAAAATGGCAGTTGTTCCATCAAGCTGGTTGGAACATAATATGAAGACAAGAGCGATTGAAGAAAAACCTGTAGTAAATGAAATTGAGGTTTACAATAAACCCAGAATGAATACTAATATTATAGATTTTGTTTCCAAAAAACCTTCGGAAAAAAGCAAAGCTGATGCTTGAACACATTAAAAACCTAAAATTAGATGATAATAACAGGGTTGTGTATGGAAACACGAAGAAAGGTACTGATATTTTTGATCTTATAAAATATTTTACTTCAGATGTAAACTTTTCACCGCCGAGACCTTTAGATTCAGAAGAGTTTGAGAAAATTTTGACAAACGTGCCTGATGCTGCATTTGGAAGAGGTAGAAAACAAGTTTAAAAATGGAAAAGTTATATTAGTAAACGTGGTAAACTTGATATTTTAAAAAGTATATGTAATAAATCCAAAATTTATGATTTCAATTCAAAAATAATGGAGCATACAAAGTGTTGCGTTAGCACTACAGGCACACCTTTGGTTTTATTCAGATCAGGGTGGAGTGTGTTTAGCAATTTTAATGTTTGTAAATTTTATATTAATGGGATTTTATATAATTGTGTTGAACAATGGTATCAAAGTGGAAAATCACGCTATTTTCAAGATTATGAAAGTTATGAAATGATAATGAAAACTTATGAACCAAGCATGAAGAAAATAATTGGGAAAAAACTTAAAGGTTTCAATGACGATGAGTGGAACAAAGTTACGAGTAAAATTATGAGGATTGGTTTGTGGGAAAAATTTAAACAAAATAATAATATAAGGGAGGAACTAATGAACACTGGTGATGCAATTATTGCAGAAGCTAGTGAATGGGATAATTATTGGGGAATTGGTATTAGTTTGTTTGATAAAAAAGTAAACGACATGCAAACCTGGTCTGGACAAAATGATTTAGGTGGTCTGTGGATGCAAATACGTGACTTTGAGCAGTAATCCAACAGTCCTCTCAAAGGCTCGAGGATTATGACTGCTGGCGATACCACGTAAAAATAAAACGCTGGATAAGGGTACCGCAAGGTCCAGTGAAAACCCTTAAAAGGATGATTTATGTTTAAAGAGTTTATTATGGATAACAAAATAACTAACTTAACTATTGCTTGCAATGTTGAATGTGATATTGATTTAATGGAATTGTCAATGTTTGTAAATAATGTAGATTTTGATGATGAATGTTTCAACGCAGCCATATGGCGGTTTAAACCAAGGGGAACTATATTAGTATTTCCAAATGGTAACCTTATTTTAGTTGGTGTTAAAATTATGTGTGAAGCAGATAAACTGCTGAAAAAAGTTTGCAAAGATTGAAAAAATCTGGGGTACGTTTACACACTCAAATGGGAAGTAAAAAATGTTGTGGGTTTGATGAAATTGAACAAGCTGTTGAGGTTAGCCCACATTTATAACACATTGAGAACATGTGCGACTGTGTTATATGAACCTGAAATGTACGATGCATTGAAACTAAATGTAAATAAATGTACTGTTTTGGTATTTGTTAGTGGTAATGTAGTTATTACAGGATGTAAAAACATTAATGAATATAATCAGTTTGTACTTTATATGTATAATATACTTAAAAGGTTTTAAATATTGTTTGTTGGCAACAATTAAAATGGAGCATGTTATTATTTGTGATTTAAATGATAAGCAAGTTGAACTTCCTGTAGCGATTGCTGCAAAGAAAGTTAAAGTCTTAGAAGTGATAATGCCTCACAAATTTATAAATGTACAAAAAAGTGAAATTGACTATTTTACAAATAATAAATAGAAACGATTTCATGTTGAGAAAGGTTATTATAATGAAAGCACGGTAATAAACTTTTTTAAATGTATACAGCACAGACATTCAGTTTGCATTGGATACATGTTGTGACCGAGTAAGCATATATTGTTTAAATAATGCTGAAATTAAATTATCCGAAAACATAGCCGAATTATTTGGGTTTGAAGAAAAACATTTGAGAAATGGTAGACACAATGGTAAAAAAGTTTGAGATTGTTAGAATCTAAATTTTTACTGTGTTCTTTCATTCATGAAAGAGTCGTAAATGGAAAAATAAACAGTTGTTGCATGTATTAAGTGGCAAAACAAACAGTACTGACTTGCTTTTGAATACATGCTTGGTAAAAACTATAAATTTTGAGGTAACAGATGTAAATTTTATACCAGTTGAATATTTCAAAGGTGATAAACTGATTATGAGATTATGGTTTTCATAAAAATGCTTAAAAGCAATTATATGTATTGTTTTGATTTGAAAAAATGGCAATACCATTGTGTTTTAACATGTATAAACTGCCAGAGGTAGTAGAAATAAAAACCAAAATAAAAAGAAGGTTAAGAAACCTGTTAAAAAGAAAGTGAAAAAGCTTAAAAGGAAGTGAGTTTTTAAATATTCAACACAATAATGGAGCATACATGTGGATTGGAAAAATTAAATTGGTTAGCTGGTGCGTACCCTACGCAACAGTCAATTGAATCAACCCAATTGGTTGAAATTGCATGTGATACAACTTTATCCAGTAGTGATGAAGATGGTTCTTTGCGTTTCAAAATTAATGAAAGTGCCCTTGACTGTATTGACTTGTCACAAATATATGCATATGTAAAGTTACAATTTTTAAAAAGTGATGGAAAAAATCTACCCCCGAATGAAAAATTTATGCCATGCAGTATGTTTGGTTACGCAATATTTTCATCTTTTCAAATGAAAATAAATGGGGAACCTGTAACATTTAACCAGAGGCATTATCCTTGGATGACATATACACTTTATATGTTACATATGAATGAGCAGCAAAGATTACAATATTTTACAAGGGTGTATTTATGCACGAGATAGTGCATATACATTTGATAGTTTTAATGATAATAATGGTGGGACAGCTAGACAAACATACTTTATATCTTCAACGAAACCAGAATTATATTTTCCTATCATTATTGATGCACAATTTATACCGAAGTTCTTACCACCAAAAACAAAAGTTGAGTTTGAGTTTAGCAGAAGCACTGCCAGTGTTGTTATTTTGCATGATAAAGATAAAAATTATAACCTGCGTATAATTGACTTTAAACTTTACGTTGCTAAATCAAAACTAAGTAAACAAGCTTTGGAAATGCAAGATAAGATATTGAATAGTAGTGGAGCAACATTTCCTGCAACAAGATACAGAATACATACATTTTCTGTTAATAAGGGTCTACAAAACGTTGATTGGTCTGTGTTTGATGGAAAATTGCCTAGACGAATTTACCTATGGGGAATAACACAGGAAGCGTATACAGGTGGAGTAAAGAAAAACTTGTTTAATTATAAGTTACCAGATATTAACAGTTTTACACTTTTTCTGAACGATGATAGGTTACCATGCAATGTTGCATTACCATGTAAATCTGGTAACAATTTAAGAGTGTTTCAAAATACACTATATGCACTTAATTACAGAACTGATAATATAGGACTAGCTAGATCTAATTTTGATGGTGGTATAAAATATTTTGTGTGGATATTAGTAGGGACCATAGTAGTGACTGCAACTATATTTCAAACCCAGCAGACGGTAACGTGAGGGTTGTAATTGACTTTACAGCAGTATTAAATGAAGCAATTGTATTGTTTGCAATGGGTGAATACCCTGCAGAGCTACACATAAATAAAAGTAGAGAAGTATATTGGAATAAAATTGCTTAAAAGGTGATGTATATTTGTATAAATTGATAAAAATAGAAAAAGAAATGGCATTTGTTGTTTTGTTACTTTTTATAACATTGTTTGTTGTAAGCATTGATATTAGTATGCATACATATTTACCATGTTGTGATGTGAAATATGAAATTGGATGGGTTAGAAAAACAGAAAATGAAACGCAGTTTATTGTAAGGTTCCATAATTATGAAAATTGGAGTCATTTGTTAATTATATGGGATAAAGTATTTGATAAAATTAAATTGTATGCCAATAATAGTGTGTTTATTGCTACGAACAATGAAGTTAAAGGATTTAGAGCAGAAAAACTACTGGTAGTGACGAAATTTGTGGAAACATTAGCAAAATTTGATTTAAAAAATGTTAGGTTGATTAATGTAGTTGTTAGAAATGACGTCATTACGAAAGTATAAATACTGTTAAAATTGTTGAAAAGCAATTCAGTTTGATTTTGCAACGATAGAGTTGTGAGTATAGATACCGTTGTTGCTTTTGTGTTGAGTGATTATTTGGTACAGGAAATAAAACAGGCAGAGGCAGAAATAGAAATTTTTGAACACAATTGTAGAGTTACAGGAGAATGTATTGATGGGCGCTCAATGGAACAGCATAAATTACAACATTTGCTGTGCTTGCGCGAAAAAATGATTTTTTCAGTAAAATTTATGATGAGACAAATGAAAAAACACGTACCGTTAACCATGACACTTTTTAAGCTTTTTGAAATTTTACCAAACTTTTCTATAAACAACAAAGATTATATTTTAAACTTGCTCAAATAATATCGCAACAGTCCTCTCAAGGACTCGTGGATTAGGGCTTCTGGTGATACCACGTAAAATTAAAACGCTGGATAAGGGTACCGCAAGGTCCAGTGGAAACCCTTGACGATTTTATTTCAGTGGTTGGTTGTGGGAATGTTTACTGACTCAAACACTAGCTTTGATTACATTTTCTCATCCTCCACCCACACTAATGTTATAGCTAAGCCTGTAACACCAAAGCAATAAATTTGATTTTTCCAGCAGTGTTAATGTAAAATTAAGGCAAAATCCTTTTTAGATTGAAATCATATTAAAACACACAACACAGATAATATAGTGTAGTATAATACCCAACAATTCTAGCTGTTAAGCAGTTGAGCGATAATATAAGGGCCAGGTAGTGACGGCGGTGGTGGTGGTGGTGGTTGTGGTGGTGGTGGTGGTTTCCAAAACCGCCATTTTTTCACTACTCATACTGGTTGTACATAAAACATTGTATTGAGAAACTGGAAAATCCATAAAGTTTATACGCCGTAATCAAACCTCCTCTAATGGTATATATCAATATAAATGAGATCCTATAACCTCAGCAGAACCTTATCTAATTGAATATGACAATCTGGAAAAACCCTACTAGAATTTAGCGTTTGACACTGCTATATTCAAAAACCTCTTTGATAAACGACTGAAATACATTTGTAAATATGCTCAGCTAAAGTACTATTTCAACGTAGCAAAATGTTTTGCTTAGTTCTATAGCTACGGAAGGGAATAAGTTGTTGTAGCACTATATAAGGTTATGATTATAGATTGTCAGTATTACACGGCTAGGTTTTCTGCGTCAACGCTGCATGGTAGTCGACCCTTCCGCCCTTCCCTAGGTGTGGTAACAATCTTTTTTAAGCCCATGAATTATTTTTAAATAAAATCACCTTCGAATTTTGATCAAAAATTGGTGAAATTTTGAGTTCAAATTTTGAGCTCAAAATTTGAGCAAAAAGTTTAATCATGTGAACACGTCTTTAGAAATTTGCACGTTCCATAAAAGTTTGCTAATTTTTTTTCATCGCAGTTTTCAAAGTAGTCAACGCATAATTATACATTTTTGCAACAAAGGTATCATATTTAACACACCTGGATTTAATAAATGGCTGAAACAGAGCGAGCAGAGTTTACTTAATTCGAGATCAACTACGCTAACAGTTCTATTTTGGTCTGTGTCACGCAAAACTTATCACTGGATTGATCATAGATTTCCATTAATTTTTTCGTTCGACACCCAACTCTAATGATTTCCACCCAAATTTTTTCAAAACCGAAATGGATTGAATGATTTATGATTTTACATATTTGGAATCCGTCGGCATGTTAAAACGTATGACTCTTCCCCGACGCGACGGATATTCTAAAGGCGTGTTCACTCCTTCAAATGCTTTGCTCAAAATTTGATGTCAAATCTTGATCAATATTTGAAAGCGCCTC
Organism: Trileptium ribeirensis; assembly: GCA_030248225.1. Taxonomy (NCBI): domain Eukaryota; kingdom Metazoa; phylum Nematoda; class Enoplea; order Enoplida; family Thoracostomopsidae; genus Trileptium; species Trileptium ribeirensis. The sequence continues at coordinate 9,820 of JASANE010003854.1, forward strand.
TGCGGCATTGTTGAGAGTTTGAACGTGTCAACATAGTTCAAACTTTTAAACCGTATTACATTAGCTGATCATGTACAAGGAACATTTATGGGAAAAGTTTGAGCTCTAAATTTATGACGTTACATTAGTACAACAACGTCAAATAGTATTCCAAATTTTTTTGCTGCAGTTAACACGAATCTTAACTTTGATTTTCCATTTCAATTTAAACATTAAACTGACGTCCACCAGTTTCAGAAATATCCTCCAGTCTGAAACACATAGAGCAACAGACTTTCTTTAGCATTTCGGGTTCCAGAAGAAAGGCTTCCTCTCGAATAAATTTCTTCAGCTCGCTAAGCATCTGCGGTTTGCTGACGTATATTCATTGTTTGAGAAAACCGAAAAATCACGCGGCGTTAAACCGGGCGAGCGAGTAGGCCACTCAAATGAACCCCGACGACCGGGTCATTTGCTCGGGAAAGTTTTATCCAAAAATATCGAACGTTCTTGGTGTAGTGGGGCAGAGGACAACCCTGATGAAACAAGATGTTATCATGACCTGCTAGTTTCAGAAATTCCGAGAAAACTGTTTTTGAGCATGGTTCGGTAGGATGCTCGGTCACTCGAAGCAGAGACTGAACAACCAATCTTTTCAGCTCTAATTCAAAATTTTTAGATCTCACTAAGTATTGTTTCTTCCGCTTAGGCATAAATTTCATGGCGCGCGTTTTGATTCTAATTTTTCATAGAAACGGCATTGTTCGGCAATTTTCTTCGTAAAAACTTAAAAATTTGGGTAGCGAAAGCAAAAATGATAAACACGGCGAACACAGGACTCTGAAGATTTACAGTTTTTCTAGAATTTTGCCCGGGAAAGAGTATTTTTAGAAATTCCCACTTCCCCTGCTTTGAGGCGGCTCTCGTCATCATCAGAGAGGTCAATCTCTTAAAGAGATCCCTCCCTCCTACCGTATTAGACGACAATTTCGCATCTTAGACGGAAGAGGACCTCTTCCATTCCTAATCAACATATTCATTATTCACATTACTTACTACCATATACACGATTAAGAATTTACAATCGTAACAAACGAACGGACCGATACCACTAATAAATATATCCATTACCCAATTTAAAGATTAAAGATAAGTATGTAGAAATGGCCGATAAGGAATTTCCCTCACTGCAAACCGAGTCCGAGCGCACCCTCCTTCGGGTTCATAACGCAAACGTTATAAAACAAACGCTTCGCTTCATTAGCCAATTCTTTTTTTCTGTTACTGCAGAGATCGCTGCCAAGTTCACCAAAGAACAAAAAAAATGCTCTAATCACAAAGGAGACAATCGAAGAATGGATTTTTTTTTTTCTAAGTACGCCAAATGCTAATTTCATACGGATTACCTTTTTAAGAAATTGAGAAAAACATTTTAAACTTCCTCTTTACGCTAACTTTTCGAACAAGGAAAAGAGAATAGGTTGAAAACACTTCTAATTTAACACAATATTTGGCTTAAAAGAGTCTTTTTATGCAGGTTCGGAATATATCCCGAAAATATACCAGAAACACATACGGATAATACATCGCGAGATATGTGAAATAATCTAGGAAAATATGACGCAGGGGTAGTACTCAGGTAGTATTTATAAGGACATTTAAAGCACCTCTCTTTTTAAATTTTAAATCCTAACGGATTCGCAAAACGTTCCCCCGAGTCTACAGCCACTAATCGAAATCATTATCAGGAACAATTAGACAGACTAGAAAAGTAAAGTAATAATTAATATAACGTATTCATACGCATTGACATGAAGCAGTAACGTAAACAACCAAGCCCCTAGAACACCCATATTCCTATTTTCTCGATATTACGTCTGATTCTCTAAAGTTCAAGAGTTACTTTTTTATTTTATTTCATCTAATTAGACCAAAATACTACAGTATTCATATAGAATATACTAGTAATAAAGACGGCGCACGGAAGCGCTCAACAGAAAGCGACAGTCCATCGGCGTTCGGAGCGAAGTTCCAGTGACCGAATACAGAGCACGCACCCGACTCGCCTACGTTAAAACTATTATGAAGACCACACCGCCAAATCCTGCGTATCTAGAATATTTATATATCTAAAAAAAACACTTTTATATACAAAATACACATCTATACAACATTTTTATAATATATTACTAATATACAATATGATACTACAAGATTTTAATATAATAATATTAAACAACATAACTTAACTATACAAACATCAAAACACACAACACAAACCACAAAAACCACACCACATTAATTGTTTTCCAGTAGTTTCGACGACAGTTAGGACGTCGTCGCTCAAGACGCTTAGTATTATCAAGAGCTGATGATATTTTGTTGAAGGGTATGAAACACATCAGCTTATGCATATTAAGCATATGTCTCGGTGCGTTTCGCACCGCTTCCCTGCATTTCATGTGGCGACCGTTCATCTGTCTCTCCATGCGTTTCATGGCTTGTAAATGTCTCATCATGACTTTGTGGGAACATTTTGTTACCCGTGATTTATTGGCGGGTACAAAATACCTCTCCCCAGAAAATCACGGAACGACATTGGAGCCACCGATAAAACGCGGGTGGGGGCAGGAGTGATGAACTGTCCCATCCATGAAATCCAAAAGTGAGACATCGCTAAACCCTCTGCGACATAGTTTTAGCCTGGAATATATACTCAAATTAGAAAGTCTATCAGTTTAAAAGCTTTCACGATTAAATGGTAAATAATTTTTAATTATTAAAATTAATATGATACAGCATTCGTTTGCTACTACACAACAAAATAAACTAAAATTAGATTTATGTATATATAGACTAACCGTAGTCACAGTCTCTATACAGCTACAAAACAATTAGTGGTTTCATATTTCGATTATTCAAATTGCTTCTATCCTAAAAGGTGTGCGGCAGTCAAACCGTAGGATCAAATGACAAATACCTTAGATAGTTTTTAAACAGAGATATGTCACAAAAGCAAATTTCATTTGTTTTGGTATTTATTCTTGAAAAATTCATTACTTCGTGTTCGGGTTTCAACGATTTTAGCAAAATGCAACGAAAATATAGCGTACAGCAGGGCACACTCGAAATTTCACCTAATATCTTTCCGTTTTTATTTCTCAAAAATATAAAGACAAACTTGACAATTAATCAAATACTTTAAATGTTGATAATTTTCAGGGTCAGGGTAACGGGGCTCTTAACTTCTCACTATGAAAATAGAAATATTTTTGCCTGTAAATTAGAATAAGCACCAGTTGTTTCAGACCACCTATCATATACTTCCTGCAGTATTTGCTCAAATAAACTTGATTACATTTTTTCAATGAATGCTTGATTAGCGTGCGTCGGCTTGGGGTATAGATAGTGCCGGAAGGGGGAGGTCCGACGATACGAGCAAGTTGTTGGAGCTGCAAAATTTTGAAATTTTTAAAAAATTATAATTTTCACCAATTTTGTTAAACTTTTACCTAATTTTTGCAAATTCTCCGCATTTTTTCTACCATATTACCAATTTGTGCCAATTTTCATCAAGCTTACTCTAGATAAGCCAAAGGAGTCCGATCTAATCTCCTACCTCTTTATGAACCCATTGGGCTTATAAATTTAGTTAAAAATATTCACTCTAACGGTAGGTCAACTACAGCCACATGAATAGGAAATATTGAGTACCGAATTTATAGATATGGGGCGATAAACCGTTGAACACATACAATAAAATTTCATGTGAACGGATGTTGTCATTCTAATGTTTAGTACAGGACTATGTCTTCCTGTTTGCTGTTAAATGCTGCCACCGGCCTGCAATGCGATACTAATGGTAACTGCCATGACGGGAATTCTCATGACAAAATGATTCTTGACAAATTTGTGGCTAATTCAATGAAGAATTTAGCTGCTACAGGGTACGATAGGTTTGTCCCCCAACTGTGGCTGTACTTGCCAACATCTATATATATATTTACCCACCTTCCCTGCCCAAGCCCCAATTAGCCCCAAGCCATATTTGCCCTAGCCACTCCCGTGAGCGCGAAGAGAAGTCTAGACCCTGCGCTTTCCAGCCAGAATGAATTTAGTTTGAATATGAAGTTTCTGACCCACCACATTTAGTCTTTTCTAATATTAGTGATATCAAAACAAACCTAATGTTGTTGCCACCCACTTTTCAAAACCATGATACTAATGCCTGAAATATTGAAATTTTCCAACTTCAGTCGTACACTGGGTCAATCGTTTGCAAAACAGCAGTCGATGACAGTAACACATTAGTAGTTGATTCTGTATCAAAGAAAACGTTTAAGGGTTTCATAGAGTTTATTGTAGCTTCATCCCTGCCAATGACATGCTATTTTTGGAAAGTTGCAAAGCGTAAACAACACAAAGTACTGCTGCTACCGCAGCATATTTTTCATAAGATTATCAATATTAATAGTCAACTATGTCTCTCTCGAAATTTCATATCAGAACCTTACTCTCTTCCTGTAGAGCTTGAAATATTTATAGATATATTTTAGTTTCACCACTATTAGTCGTACGGTGCCAGCTTACACTCTATTAATAATATTTTCATTGGCAGTTACATGGCAGTGCCATTTATATTGACCCCGCATGATCACAAGTCTTCCAACGTTCCCGCATAGCACACCGTCGGACTCAACTACCATTTTTTCTCTATCCCCGATATTTTCTGATTTGCAGTAAACAAAATATGGTAAGCAAATGGCTTTTGCTACAATCTAATAAATTTCTGCAACAACGGATTTAATAGTTATGCCTCCAAGTTATGATATTGATTGAAGCGCTTGAGTGCTTTAATTGTTAAGAGTGCCTTAGCGCCTACTAGCATTTAGTTTCTTCTGGCAAAAACGGTGCAACAAATAACGCAATCGTCTCATCAATACCGCGTTCCGGACTCTTATGATTTGGGGTGGGGGTAGACCCTCTATTGCTTCGGGTGCCCGTTTAACCAGGATTCTTTCCGTTCCGAAAATTGGCTGCTCGAATACTTTGTTTTCTGTAAATGTATCGATTTGATCTTCAGCAATTTCGTTTGGCAGTGCCTAATGAACACATGAAACATTTACAACTACTACATTTAACCAAATAATTGAATTAGCCGCATTGTCTAGACCTAGATTTTAGTGAGAGATAAGATAATATTAAATCCAGGCTCGTACAAAGCTACCAATAGACCAAATCCGTTACCATATTTCATTCGAAGTTATTTAATCCGCTTTAGTATTTATCCCAAATTTGCTCCCTACTAAGCCAAGAATATTGCAACGCCTGCACCTTTGTTTTCGTTTGATCAGATACACGTGAGAAAATGTCATGTGCCAGTGTGAGGGTTATTACTTCGAAATTCTTTGTTCCGTATTACTATGGCTGATGTAACTTCTAGGAGCGGAAGTCAAATGCATGCTACGCCGTTTTCGATATGCTAAGCCTAAGCCTTGGGCTTGATCTAAGCTAAGTTCTCTATATGAGCCATATACTAAGCCTAAGTGCAAAATACTCATGTTGCTTCGTCTTCCTGCATACATGGTCATACAGGGTACGAGACTGATGCTCCGATTTTAACGCCGCCCTCCTTCCCGAGGCTTTGGCACCCTCCCTCCCCGACAAATTGTTAAACCTGATTTCGGTGCAGCCCCAAAACACATAGACGGCGCTGCAGCCCCACTCGCTCACGGCCTACCCCCGTTGGCAAATACGGCAACTTCATATTTAGGCCAAATCTTCCGCCCCTTCTTAAAGCAGCAGACAATAACGTCAAAGTGTTATATTATTTCTTCACAAATTGAGACCAAAATCGATTAAGTTGCTGCCAAGTTGCAGACAACGATGCTTAAATGTGAGTAATTTTAAGCTGAAGAGGGTGTTTAGATTTTCTGAACATTCGAGAAAACAGACATTGAAGTGATATCAGTATATGAGTACTCAATCACAAGGCAAATGCACTGTGAATCTTTAAGTTATATCGGTGCAACCATAGCTGCTGAGAAAATTTTAGCCATATCCGCCTAGTCATTGCTAAGTCTAATTTAGGCGATTTTGACAAGACGAGAATACTCAAGCACTGCTTAACACAAGAAGGGATACAATATATACGCATGTAGACATATAGGCAGGCCGTAATGGCATCACTACAACAATTGACAGTGTCAATGGATTAACCAGCTGTAAAACGACGAAAATGGAATTTTTTCGTTCTAATAGCCAAATTATTTGTATTGAGTTTAAACAGCTCAAAAAAAGTCATGTTTAAGCAGTTTAAAAAGTCATGTTAAACGACATCGCCCATCATAATCTGATAAGGTGTTAGCGGCTTAAAAGATCAAACAGACATATGAAATTTTTAGATGTTTCGGTCAGTCTGCACCCCAGCTATTATCCGCCCTACCAAAACTCCATAATGTGTGCTTGTCCGCTTTTCATTTGCTAACCGAAAAATTCACTCTTCTCCACTCAGAAAATGACTAAAATTAACAGAAACATAAACAGAAAAATTGAATCAAACGTATCAGCCGGCACCAAATGATAACATAATTACTGTAATGTCCTATGTTCATTTTTAATCTAACAGGCGTGTAAGTAATGCCAGGCTTTCGTCTGGTAGAATGGTGCATGTAACACCAGTGAACGCAGCCAGTACCCAACAGCAGAATAACAAAACCTTTGATACGTCGAATGTGTTATTTGTAAACCGCAGTTGTGTTAAGTAGTTTAGCCGACTGAAAAATCATAGTATAAATGTATATCTGCTGTGTTTTAAGTAGCACAGTCAGGCATAGGCGACTGTTTATGTTTTGTTGTCTTGATCTTCGTTCTATATCAAAAAATTGCTCGGAAACATTTGAGCAACTGTTCGTAAACTATTTCCATTATAAAAATCAATATTGTAAACATAATTGCATATCTGAAAGTAGCGAAAATTTTATCGAGAACAGGCGACTTAATCGGCTCAGGATCTTCATCGCCAAAAATCTGATTTTTACTGCTGGCTCCGTTTATTCGATATTGAAGTGACGCCTTATTGATTATATTTATATAGTGACCAGATTCCGTCATCGCTGAATGAAATACGTTTAGCCGACGTCTAATATAAAATTGTTGTCGTAAAAGGAATATACTGTACATTGCAAGATAGGAGTCTTTGAAAGTTTTAACTTTTATATCTTTATTCTTCAACATAGCCTTATGCTTCAAGTATGACGTCATTAGCAAATCAGTGCCGATGACCATATATCCTTGCTGGAACTGAATGAGTTTTGAAATTTTAGCGAACGGCATTTCAATCGTAGCTGAGAGTAATAGTTGCTTACTGTTCGGCGTAAGCATACTTTCAAAACCTGCAAATGATTTACTAATCGTTAGCGGTTGATAGTTAGGCAGAAGTTTAACTAAATCTTCTCGATTGTTAATTGATGCTAATGGGTTGTGTTGATGGACTGTGAGAAATTTGAAAAAATGCTTTTTGAACAATTTTTGCATTAATGCGCCACTGAACGATGTGTAACAAAGCAAAATTAGTACCACTATAAGCGTTGACTTGCCGAAATGTATCTTGGTCTTTCGTCTCCATGAGCTATAAATGCCTTGCCGTAGCGACCGAGTCTCGAAATAGATTTGAAACCATAGTGAAATTATGCCATGCGGTGATATGTAATACCAAGAACGAGCCTTGATTAGTCTACCTGTGAATTTAATTTCGGCTACACTAGTAACAAGAAGAAATATAGCCGTTGTTAGAATGCTCGTGAGTATAATAATCAGCCATATTTGAGTGGATAAGACAGCAAATGGACTCAAAACTTCAGCTTCATCGATTGCACTAAGCAATAATGGTAACTTGAACATAGTTATCGGTGGATTAAGAAAATGTGCCGTCTTCAGTCGATCGGCGTTTAAGATCCACGACGGCGGCGACAATGTAATATTATTGACTATTTCATATTTGACAAAGTTATTAAATGATCTATAGTTTTCGTCGGCTGGTAAAACGTAAAATAGTTGAATATTTTCTGGTTTCATAAATTCTAGCATGGCAGTGTAAATGTCTCCAATAATTGAATTTTTGGAGAATAATTTAGCACACGGCCACGGAATGTGCGTCGATTCTCTGTAAATACTGTTAACTTTAAACCACCAAGGTGCAATATTATTTTCGAATACAACCAGTTTTATTAGATTTGACATTATTGCGATATTTAATATTTGTTACAGCAGGACGAAAAAAATAATAATAATTCTGCTGTAACGCTCAAAAATAATCCAAAATTATTCATTACTAAACTACATACTTCTTCCAGTTTCCTTCCACTTTAGTAACTGGCTTCAGATCACCTAAATGCTAATGACAAGTGAAGATCTTACTGCCTGTTATTCATACTGGAACTGGCCCAAGTAACGCTGAAAATACATCTCCTGTTGGACACACAATGTTTCGTGTTTACCTCAACTGTTTTTGCCAAGTGATATTTCCGAATATATTGGTCTGGTTATCGTGTAACTGTTTGATAAAGCAAAATAACGGCTTTTATCAATATATAATTATATATGCGTTTCTCTCAGCCCAAAATCGTAGTGGCAATCCGAATAAATTTTTGATTAATTTCCTTTTTTTTTTAAACATTTTTTGAAGGAACGCCAAAACTCCAAAATGTCTTAAATGACAAACGAACGATTTTAACTTTAAAATTAATAATTTTCCTCAATTTCTAGTCTAATTTAGGTACTACAGTGTTCAGGGGAATTATTATCAGTCAAATAACAAGATTTCACAGAATATGCAGTAAACGCTAACGCATTTGTTCATAATGTAGTCGAGTTTTGTTTTAAGATAAAAAATCTGGGTTACCCTAATAGATTTATCAAAAAATACCTTAATCTATCGATTAACAAAGTTTTTGTTGATAACGAACATCGCTCGTATATTCGTGGTGAAATTAAGAAATTACTTAACATTAGATAGTAATGTTAAACCTTAAATCGCCAAATTTCTGTTCTTACTTAGCTGTTCATGTTAAAGACTTCGCGTATCGTATGGTGCGCGTGACTGATATGTCTATTGGCCTTTGTGCCTACTGAATTTGCACCTTGAGTGCAACATTGTTGAATGATTGAAACTAACAGTTTTTATTGATATGTCAATTTTAATCGGTCATTCAGTAGTCCGTGTACCTATACATTCCCTCCATGAAGTCGGACAGTCCTATCTTCGTGGTGACACGAAGATCCGGTTAGGGTAAGTGACCGGCCTGGTTGTGGTGTGGATGCCATCTCCGTATAATCGGAGATCTAAAAGGCGGACGCAGATCTAGTTTTCTTGGTTTGGGGATTGTTTTCGACTTCACATATAGTAGGACTTGGTGCATATTGATGTTTTATTGTTAGGTGCTTGACACTCTTTTCCATTCATGTAATCATGCTAATGTGTTGTAATTTCTCTTTATAGTAGATGACACTTTTGTGCGTATTTACAGTATAATAGAGGTTGATTCATGATATATTAAAACATTTGTATGAAATAGATTATAAACTATTCGAATTAATGATTCATATGTAATGTAATTCACATGATTCGAATTAAGTATCATATGTAATAACTATATAATTTCAAAAAATTTTGCGGAAAATCGAATTACGAGTGCCTACACATATTAGTAGTGAAAAAATGGTGGCTTTGGGCTCACCACCACCACCACCAGCACCACCACCACCACCACCACCACCACTACCACCACCACCACCACCACCGCCACTACCTGGCCCTTATATTATCGCTCAACTGCTTAACGGCTAGAATTGTTGGGTATTATATTACACTATATTATCTGTGTTGTGTGTTTTAATATGATTTCAATATAAAAAGAATTTTGCCTTAATTTTATATTAACACTGCTGGAAAAATCAAATTTATTGCTTTGGTGTTACAGGCTTAGCTTTAACATTAGTGTGGGTGGAGGATGAGAAAATGTAATGTCAATTGCATTCTCTTCTTTGTAGACAAAAAGTTTTTCGAAATTTGAGATGAGAGAAGTCTGTTTTTGGCAATAACAGTGGTCCTAGCAAGACCAAAACAGCTTAAGTTTAGCTTCTTTGGTTTTGCTACAGAGTAGGTTATAACCAAACCAGGGAAATTTTAAGCTTGATAAAGATAAAGAAGATGCCACGCAAGCACGTTCATCACGTCAGCTATTTGAAGAACGCTGGAATAGAGGTCTTTCCTCTATGGTTTAAGCCTCAGTGGCAAGGTCCTTAGAAGAAAGTGGAGAAGTCAGCTTTAACTCCAGTGCCCGAGGAAAAGCCCACTCAACAAATAAAACGAATCAATGAAGATGATCCTATAGTTAGGAAAAAGAGTCACACTCACCCTCTAGCTTTTGAACATCGAAGTGCAAACTAGAGGCTCTGTACTATCTGTCCCAACAGCCCTCTCAAGGGCTACTAAAGTGAGAGTAGAAAATTTTAAAATTGTCTTTACCCGTAAGGGCGTTACGTTGTTTTGAGGTTGGACACGCCCTAAAGGGCGTTACATTGTTTTGAGGTTGGACACGCCCGTAAGGGTGTTACATTGTTTTGAGGTTGGGCATGCCCGTAAGGGCGTTACATTGTTTTGAGGTTGGACATGCCCGTAAGGGCGTTACATTGTTTTGAGGTTGGACACGCCCGTAAGGGTGTTACATTGTTTTAGGGGTGGACACGCCCGTAAGGGCGTTACATTGTTGTGGGGTTGGACACGCCCGTAAGGACGTTACATTGTTTTGGGGTTGGACACGCCCGTAAGGGCGTTACATTGTTTTGGGGTTGGACACGTCCGAAAGGGCGTTACATTGTTTTGAGGTTAGACACGCCTGTAAGGGCGTTACATTGTTTTGGGGTTGGACACGCCCGTAAGGGTGTTACATTGTTTTGGGGTTTTGGCAATGCCGTAAGGGCGTTACATTGTTTTGAGGTTGTACACGCCCGTAAGGGTGTTACATTGTTTTGAGGTTGGACACGCCCGTAAGGGCGTTACATTGTTTTGATGTTAGACACGCCCGTAAGGGTGTTGCGAAACAGCGTAGCGCGTTTTGTTGTTGTCGTTGTTTACGTGTTGTGTATGTGTCTATGTGAGTTGTGTTAAACTTGTTTGACTGTGCGTGGTTATGCTTATGCATTGTGAGTTATTTATGTGTATTGTGGGTTGTTTACGTGAGATG
>JASANE010003855.1:0-17775 GCA_030248225.1 Trileptium ribeirensis
TATGGGATAAATATAATATATATATATATATATATAAATATGTAGTGCGATTAAAATATAAATATGTATATAAAATATATATAAAATGTATATAAAATATAAATATATATATAAATATGTAGTGCAATTAAAATATAAATATGTATATAAATATATATAAAATGTATATAAAATATAAATATATATATAAATATGTAGTGCAATTAAAATATAAATATGTATATAAATATATATAAAATGTATATAAAATATAAATATATATATAAATATATAGTGCAATTAAAATATAAATATGTATATAAATATATAGTGCAATTAAAATATAAATATGTATATAAATATATATAAAATATATATAAAATATAAATATATATATAAATATGTAGTGCAATTAAAATATAAATATGTATCACAGGCGATTCAGTAAAATTTCGAAAAATCTGAGTGAGGCAAAACACTTCTTATTAAAATTAAACAAGATCATCGACAAATCCTGTTTTCCACACAGATAACTTAATCATCACTACTAATCATTATTTCTCGATACTATTTCTTCAATTCACGCAATACAGAACATTGCTGCTGTTACAGCGACGCAAATGAACAAAAAAACTTCGGAAAATCTGACTGGGCAACAAAAACACTTCCGTATTACATTGAACAAGAAAGACTCATCGAAAAACATTGTATTTTTACACACAACAAATCATTTGCCGTACAACTACTAATCATTTATTTCGTGTTGTTATTCGATTTGCACGTTTCAACTTTCAGTACATCGCTGTTACTGCTGCTTGCGCGGCTGCGATGCAAATAATACGAAATCAATCAACGCGATTCAATTCAAACAAAACGAACAAAAACACCGATAATTGATTTGCCACTACGTAAAGAGCTTTAAATAGGTTAAGGACCTTTTTGTCTGTAACACCTACCAATACTTCAATCAAATTTTGTGCAATACAATCATTTTTAGTTTGTTAGTACTGTGTAATATGTTATACAAATTTACACAACTATCTATAATCAACACTTGTGGCTTTATTTTTGATTTACACAGTGGGCGGCTGCAGGGATTTCGAGATGAGTACGATTTCAAGCACTCGTTGTCTTGTTTAGAGAATTTTGGTTTAAACGATGTGAGTTTTACATTAATATTTTGAAATAAACTTTTTATGGTCATATTTTATTTATATATTTAGGTATATATTTCAAATTTTAGGTAATTACACATCAAAAGAATGTTGCAATAATCAACGCGTGGCAAGTTTAGCTATCCTGTATTCATGGTGGTATTTATATTTATTTTATCAAAAAATTATGTAATAAATATGAATAGTCATGATCTGCAACTCTATCGTCTGTTTCAACGCGCACTTGGAATCTGAAAAACGAAACAGCAGATAAGTGGAAGGCGGGGTTTAATGGGACGGCACCTCATGAGATTATTATGTTGGAGTTTTTGTAGCGAAATTTCACACAATTATTTTGTGACATAGTTTTTGCTGCAAATTCCTTAACAAATTTTACGCAGATACGGGCAACTATGGCTACCAAATTCAAACATTAATTATGACTACACCAACAGAAGTTGTACTAATAGCTTACAACACCGCTATGACTTGGTCATAATTTGTGAGAATTGTAGCAGAAAATATGTAGGAAAACTTACTATTTATTGTATGAATGACATAAGAATTGTACAGTTTTTACTCATAAATTAAATTTATGTATAAAATTAAAATGAAGAATAAAATTGCATGCGTTATATGTATGATAAGATGTACATTATTTGTGTAAAATGCACATATACGATAAATTACTCGTAATTTATGTGAAATTACAAATAATAAATGAATGGTCAGTAACATATAATTTATTTTAAGATTTAAGTAGCAAATATATATCATAAAATTAAAAATTGGCCAACATTCCAAATTTGTATAAAAATTAATTCATTAGAAACGTTGTATTTCATACACATTTGTAGGAATTTCTGCATTTAGTGCATGCATGTCAAAGCATATCCATGAGGCATCGGACGCCCGCCCCCCCCCCCCGAGGCCCTGGCCTGCCTAGAATACCCCTTGTGTTCCGCATCTCTCCACCGCGCCGAATGCCGCGGAAAATTTAGTCAAATTTCAGGTAACATGGAAAAATTAGAACTGAGCAAAATTAATCGTAGGTGGATAGGTCGTAAATATTTCTCAGCGCCCCCTTCGAGAGGACCCATTTGATGCAATTTAAGGTAAAACATTTATAAATATATTGTACGTGTTCTGACTCTTTAGTTTGGATATGTTTCGTCTGACACAATTAATATTTAGCCTGTTCACCCAGATCTGCCAGTTGGCATCGGCGCATATCGCAACGCATTATGCTAACTAAGTTTGTCGTGTAACGTATGTTTGCACGTGCGTCGTTATTCGCTCACTTTGCAAGGTTCCCTAATGGCAGGAGCAACTGCACTCAGTTAGCTCAGCGGTTTGTGTACGTCGTTGTCACTAATGCAATCTGGGTTCGATCCGTTGCGCCGGTTTGAGTTTGTTAAACATTGTACAATCTCGTCCGGGCGTTAAATAGTTAATTTCATTCAATTCACATGCAGTTTTTCATGCAAATATATGTAGTATTCGCACATTATAGTATATACCATACGATAAAGGCTAAAATCCAATTATACAATAACAGCTGTATTTTTAAGCAGATGAATATGGAAATTTATGCAATCTGGAAAGCCAAACTTCGACCAAAACATATTCCAAATTTGTTGTGATATTCGTACACTACAAATCTAAGAACTGTCGCACGTCAATTGCGTATACAAACCAGACTGCTCAAGTAATATCTGCCTGACCTAGTCGACATATGTGGTTTAAATTTAAGAGTTCTACTCAAGGGAGAATATCTCATGTTCTTAGACTGCAGTATATGAATATCAATAGATATATAAGAAAATACAAATGTCATATTAAACCGCATTTTATTTATAATCAACACTGTGAGAACAAAATGATGTCCTCAGCGAACACTAATTAATAAAAAACATTTAGCAGCACTGAGATTGGTTAACCTATGATTTGGGTTAGTCCCACGATATAAAAGTCTAACTACGTGCTGAAATGCGGTTATATGCAATACCACAGGTGAAACATTCTCGATATATAAACAGCTACAACATTACTAAAAGAATGTGAACCTGCCACGCAGCAGATAATTTTATACAAGAGAGACGAAACACATTTTAGTGGCTTCCACGGAAATACCGTTTACTCATTTCTACGGAAAAGTAAGGAAATTCTCAATACAGTTCTTGGATTTGGATATAAACTGTTTTGTTTTTGTTTTTTATATACATTGTTAATATTTAAACCAACTTAGAGAAAGTGCCTTCAAAAAATAATCATGCTGGCGTTAAAGATGGTCTGCCACTGGAGAGTTGGTAAACCAATGCATCTTAAATTCAGTTAAAATATTTTCACTACTTCTGAAAAAATTATGGCTCGAAAAAACAATCTAAAGTACATGCCCTCTGCGCGTTCTGTTGCTGTTGCTCAAAAAAACGACACATTAGTTATATGCTCCAACTGCACGATGATTTCGCTACTGAGCGTGGCGCTTAAGACTCATCATCGCCAACAGGTTCGCTCTGGACAGCGAAAATTTTAGCCCTAAAAAATGTTTCACAGTCTGTTGTAGTTTATTATATCACGTCCATAATCTACACATGTTACAAGGTAAAGCCCGTGAGTACCGTCATCCACTTCAAGGCTACTTTCGAATATGTTCGCGCTGAGTAGTTTTACAAAATTATAGACATAACCAAAGCGGTCTACAACTCTTGGTATACGAGTAATGACTGTGCTACGTTAAGATCAAACAGTCTCTATCAAATCCTTTTGAAAGAATGATCTGTGTGAGACAGGGTTAAATTCTCTCGCCTACCCTGCTCAACTTCACTTTTGAGTTGGCCACACATCCATCTATGCACTCGGCAGGTGGCGCTGCGTACCACAGTGGTGAAATCAAACTGGCCGACGCCGATTACGCTAACACTTCTCTTATGGAGAAATGTGAAACATTTTTGTCGGATAAATGCCGCAAACGGAAGAATATTTTTTCGCAATCAGCTGGCCTAGAACAAATACTATTACTTGCTGTATAAAAATATTCTTGGATTTAGGTTTAACGAGTCTTGACGGCGTCATCCAGTTCTGCTACTTGGGAAGCGCAATACACGAGAGTATTAAACGATGATACACAGCTCGAATAGATCTCTAAGTCACGCACAGCTTTAAACAAATCAAATAAAAATTATAGTGTTCGAAGTTTAGCATCACAAACACTAAATCAACGTGAGCAATGAAATATAACACAACCGTGAGTGCGAAACCTATGACCGCACGTCTTGCTAATGTGTCTTACGTAATAAGTTATAACGTACAAATTATGCGTTAAGAGATTAATATGCACGTTTTTAATACATAAGTATGCTACGTTACAATTTGACGTAAGGAACATAATGCAATTTGTCTCTCGGACATCCATGACGATTTAAGACAGCTCAGCATTAAAAATGCATCATCTCAAATACTGTGGAAACGATATATACTATTAGTGAAAAATCATGCAAGTTTATCCATAATAATACAATAATGTCTATCGCAGTACTGGAAAAAATATGAGTTATTCATTCAAACATACACACGTGTCCGAAATACAACTCATTCTGTTCAATTGTTGTAAGTTATGTGGAAACCTTATCAAATTATTTTAAAACCAATCAATAACGTTTGAACACACAAACGATTACTTTGTCTACCACCACCATAATACTTATAACACAACAAATCAGAAAAGGTACATTACATATCATAACACATATATAGATTGTATTACCAAGGGTCCATGATAGACCCTTAACAAAGCATGTGACACTGATGTCAAACTAGGATTTATATGTTGAGTTATGACTCGTTTCATTTTTGGATCGTTTATCTCATTTTGACAGGGGGTGGACACAATTTTCATAGTTTTGCCTTATCATCCCCCCTCAACTTCTGCCACATCACAATAATATAATACATGTCACAAATATTGTTTGAGTACTTGTGTTTTTCAGACGAGGATAGTCCTTGAAAATTAGGTCACCAGGTGAAAGTAGTACAAGTATGCAATAAATAAAGTATGTAGTTCGATTTGAGTTTTACATAACAATAACGATGATAATACTAATCGTGTGTTTTTTTGTGTGGAACTGAACTCAAAACTACACGATGACGAATATATAACTTTATCAGAATCGAACATGGTGAAAGAAAACTTTTTAGACACAACTATAGGACATACAGACTATAATGATGCGTTCAATTATTGTCATGAAATAAAAAGTAAGAATATTGGTAAAAGAATAGTTGACCGCCCGCCTAAGGCCTAAAATATAGAATATTGGTAAAAGAATAGTTGACCGCCCGCCTAAGGCCTAAAATATAGAATATTGGTAATAAATGATGACCGCCCGCCTAAGGCCTAAAATATAGAATATTGGTAAAAGAATAGTTGACCGCCCGCCTAAGGCCTAAAATATAGAATATTGGTAAAAGAATAGTTGACCGCCCGCCTAAGGCCTAAAATATAGAATATTGGTAAAAGAATAGTTGACCGCCCGCCTAAGGCCTAAAATATAGAATATTGGTAAAAGAATAGTTGACCGCCCGCCTAAGGCCTAAAATATAGAATATTGGTAAAAGAATAGTTGACCGCCCGCCTAAGGCCTAAAATATTTGACAACGTCGTTAACAAATTTATGTAAACGCTCCAGCTCTAAAACTTTGAAAATATCTAGCACATGCTTGAAACACCTTTGCGTATTAAACCGCAGCTTGGTTTCTTTCCTTGAACGGCTCCAGCTGCAAACTTGGAGTATGTAAATGCTGGAATGCAAAATCACGGAATTCTTCAATAAGTCGTAATTCGACCGAACATTAATTGATAAAATGTCCAACTGTTTTTCTACCAGCAATCTACATACGTAGGTGTGATCCTAATCTTTTCGTCAGCACTACCTGAAACCAATCGATATACTTAGGACCATACGTGTTCATGGGGTAGTGTGTTTTATTCCCTCGGGTGTTGTACCCATTCGCCCGGCTCCCACCGACAGGCAAACCTTCCCTCCCCGAAGCTACCCACGCCCGGATCGCGGGTTTTTGATGTATAACATATTTATTCTCAGCATATATACAGTGAAAATATCTATGTTACTATTTTGGGAATAGCAAATGAATAAAAAGCTTGCCAAAGTAACTCAGAGGGCGTTACATTAGAAAAAAGAACAGCTTGAAGCGGGGGGTTGTAGGCGGCGGCTTGAGTTAGTGTGCCTTATATAAGGACTTAAACTTAGGCTAAGGCTCAGGCTTAGTATATCAAAAACCCATGAGCTATGAATACATTATGTATGTTTAGTTTTACTCTTCCAGATGCCAAATTTATGCAAGAGCTCAAAAAACTCAGTGAGTGGTACTAAAAGAGTGTTTAAGAAACATGGGCTGGTCATTTTTCGTTAATTTTTATAATTTTACAGCCTATTAAATCAGCCAGAAAGTTCTCGAAACCAGTCAAGGCACAAGAGGTTAGCACGTTGTAGGACAACCCCACAATAACTCAGCAGCAGCAGGATCGGGCGGTTTGTGTGATGGCTAAAAGGTTAGTGTTGATGCATTGTATTACTCTACGTTGAAATCTGGGTTCACAAACATATATACCCAATCATATTTTCGCACAAAAACTACTTTTTAGCAGTTTGACGTGATTCAAGTTGCAATACATTAATTGCAAGATGTGTAAGTCTGGGGTGGTATATGACTGATTTTGTTGAAGTTATTTTTGGTAAATGTGATTGAGGCTCTGCGTGCATGCGATAATGAACTTTGCTAAATATGATTTTGTTCTCAAGCGCAACTTGATTAATCATCTTTAATAGCTGAATTATTTTAACAATTTGATTCACTGATTTGGTATCACATTTGCGAAACCATACGTAACACCAAATGTTCAAAGCTTTTATATCTTAAAGTACCTGAGGACCTTGGTGACATTTTTAGTAATATATATTCACCTTATATTCACCTGGCCCCACGTTGTAGGAAGGGCCTCAATGTTGATCACTTGTCGCCACTCTTCCCTGTTCGCTGTACTTGTAGTTCGATGTGCGAGATCGGGTATTGTTGCCATTGGCGTAGCGGCACGTATAGAAAACTTTGGCGACAATCGTTGACTGTTTACCTCGCCAGGTCTCGTGTGATCTTCCGCGCGATCGGGCTCAATCGTCCGGAGGCGTTGTTGCTTTGGCCAGGAACTTGGGGTTCCTGTTATCGTGTTTTACCAGAACATGTCCGAGCAACCACAAACGCTCCGTCCTTATCACCTCGGGTTCGTGACCATCTCTTCGACGAAGTTCTTCGTTCTTGATGTGATCAAATTCTGTCACGCCTACAATCCGGGGTCGACAAAAGTTCTCAAACGTGTTGATCTGCTGCTGAGTAGCTGACTTCGCTGTCCACGTTTCACCGGCGTAGAAAAGAATCGATGGAATGGCAGCATTATCTGAACTTTCGTCGGAACGGATACGTCTGCCAAGTGCCACACATGCCGTAGGCCCGTAAAGCCTGACCTAGCACGGTTTATGCGGTTTTTAATCTCGTTGTCGCAAGCCCCTTATCCTGTAAAAGTGCTGCCCAAGGTAAAAGACTTGTTCGACGTGTTCCAGCACAGAACGCTTCAGTAGGATGTCTTGATCTGTTTCGATGCAGCAGGTCATTATCTTGGTCTTCTGTGAGCTGATGACCAGACCAATGCGCTTTGCAGCTGTGTCGACTCGATTGAGCGCCTCTTGCACTTCGCTGGCTGACGATGCAACTATGGCTATGTCGTCGACATAAGCGGCATCTTTAAACTTCATGCCATTTGCGTCGAAAATAGCACCGTCGTCGTTGTGGGAGCAAGTTTACCCTTTGTCTCACTCCAGACCTGACCTCAAAGCGATATATATATTGGACACCATAATCCTTTGGGTCAAGCTAGCTGTTAGAGACTATAATCTATTGCAGCTAGACGTAACAAAATATTGTCACTAATGTCTAGCTGTTAGAAACTTTTGTCTCTTACAACCAGTTATAAAATACAAATGTCTCTAATAGCTATCCACTAGAATTTTAAATATTTAACGGTCGGCTGTAGTAAGAGATCTTTGTATGTTACAGCTGGGTGTAAGAGACAAAAGTTTCTAACACCTAGCCATTAGAAACAAAAATCTGTTGCAACAAGCTCATTATTGACATTGGTGGCCTCTTCAGTTTGATATTGGTGCCCCTCTCCAGTTTAATATTGGTGCCCCCTCAAGTTTGATATTGGCGCCCCTCTCCAGTTTGATATTAATGCCACCCTCCAGATTGATATTGGTGCCCCTTCCTGTTTGATACTGTTGCCCTAGTACAGTTTGATATTGGCTCACCCTTACAGTTTGATATTATGCGGCGTTTACGTTATAAGTTGCCCGCCATGTGGAAGTTTTGTCCACGTACAGCCTGCCTAACACCGTTAACGATACAGTATACAGAACACCAACACTGTATCCTAAGCAATTCTATATAGTGTTTCGGACACCATCAGCATTTATACATTGTAACAGCCCAATTTTATGAAAAGGAATAAACGCTTGAAACGTAGCAAATTTCGTAGGGAACAAGGGAAACGGGCGACCGGATACCGGTGGAGTGTGACCTCCTTGTAAAATGATAACTGTGTAGTGTTATTACTGTAGTTATAAAAATATACAACTGTACCTCGTTTATACTGTATTTGTAAGGTCACACTCCATCACCCGAAGGTGTGCGGGATGATTTTGGCACCAAATCTAAAAGAAAGGATCTCTATTAGGGGTGTCCGGTCGATCCTCGTGAAATAAATTGATGCCGTACTGTGTATATAAAACGTTTTT
This sequence comes from Trileptium ribeirensis, assembly GCA_030248225.1. Classification (NCBI taxonomy): domain Eukaryota; kingdom Metazoa; phylum Nematoda; class Enoplea; order Enoplida; family Thoracostomopsidae; genus Trileptium; species Trileptium ribeirensis. The sequence continues at coordinate 8,999 of JASANE010003855.1, forward strand.
CGTATTATATTAGACATAAGGTTGTAATTGTGCAAAAAAACGGGTGTGCGTTCGGAGAGGCCGGGGACCAACGGATGTCACAGGGATTTTTCGCGATGCAAGAAAACTGGTCGCCCTGGGCCGATCCCAGCGCATACGCCGAGGAGTTGCGGTAATTTACTTGGTGTCTGCTGTGCCTATACTGTACATTGTGTATCTACAAAATATGCAGTCAAGGATTAGCAGGATGGGCATTTGAACAAAATTTCCGGATTGTGGAAAACAAATTTCGGGTACAAAATTTTCTAAGACACTATTTTAGGGTGCGACGCGAAAATTCAAATTTTTGTGTTTCCTACTAATTTTAAGGGAACGGGAGTGACTGAACCCTCTTGAGGACTCTACCGGGGTGTCGAATTGTCCCGGCGGGTCTAAAAATTCGGATCCCCTAACTACTTACGGATCCCCGAACAGGCGCTTAAGCCTCCAATTTTCTAGGTCCCAAAGGGCACTTAAAATGATCAAAAGTTCCCGATTTTTGGAGCCCGGGACACTTATCAGGTTCTCCCCTAACTGTTTGGTCGAAAACCGGGGCCGCTCACCCCCTCGGGTCCGCTCGGGATCCCCTAAACTTAAAGGAGACACCAAAATTCTCGATTTTGGGCGTCTAGACTGGCCTCTAACGGGCCTCTCGTGGAAGATACACTAAATTTTAAACTTTTATCAGCAGCCGGTCTGCCAGGGCATGATTCTGGTCCTGCCCCCGACCCCCTGCTGCCTTTCGTTCACGAGATATCGGCAAGAACGTGCCGATATTCCTATGAGAAAACGGCGCCCTGAGCGCCGCTATATTTTGCTTTTAAAATTTTCTCGCCCCGACCATGGCGAGGTTTAGTTGTTTACAGGGCCGACTTGGCACGTGTCGGCCACTGCCCACAGCAGCAACAGTGTCTGCCCCGATATTGTCGAAATCAGCATCGGCTACTATGTTATTTTGCCACACAAATTGTTGTTGATGTTTATATGCTCGCGTCTGCGTATTGTGTATGTTTTATTTCTAGATGGTTTACTTTAAAGCTTTAAAGCTCTCCTTGTTGCAGCTTATAGATATCAGGGCCACGTCAGGACGAGCGGGTAGCAAAAAGAGAGAGACGAGAAAAAAAAAGGGGGGGGGTGAAATTAGTATAAAAGCAGATGCCCCGTTTTAAAAATGTCGATCAGTCCGGTTTCGAAATTTGTCGTGTTTATCGGCGGTTGTCGCCGCTCTTTTATTTCATTACAGATTTGGGGGTTTCCTTTCTGGTTTTGTCCGCTTTCAATTTCTTTTCGCCCGGGTGGGCTCTTCCGCATGCAACCGTGCGGAAGAGTCCCGCCCGAGGCTTTTCGTCGCTTTGAGTCTTGCTTAAGCTTAGGAAAAGGGGCGGCCCTTGCGGGTGCTGGGGTGTCCATCGGATGCCTCGCGCTCCCGTAGGCCTGTTCCCGCGCTTCGGGGAATTTAGAGTGAGCCTCGGCAAAATTGCGGTTAAAAATTTGACATACGACAATCACAGAGGTGCCGCCCCGCTCTCGACTGGTTTCCCACCCACTGGGCAGTGTTCTTGTGAGCGTCCAGTGGGTGCATAACCTGGCAGTGCATCAACGATGTTTAAAGTTCAATCTAGAAAATTAGTTGCTAGGGTAGCTCTTGTTTGGCATTCGGAACGGCTCAGAGAACTTTACTAGTGTTGGTAGGTGCACGGCGTTCAGAGTAAAATTTTAGGCAACGAAATTTTGAGATCATGCTTGGCCCGGGTGGACTCTTCGACAGCGAACGCGTGGAATGGGGCCGCCCGGGGCATTCTACAGAGTTTTTCCAAATTTTCTCGCGTAGGCATAGGAATAGGGACAGGCCTTGCGGGTGCTGGGGTGCCCATCGGATACATCGCGCGCCCGTAAGTGCTGCGCCCGCGCCCCTGTGATTCGAGTAGGGCAACTCGAAGGAGAATTTAGTGGTACTACAACAGTGTCAAAATTTCTAGCAGTGATGTAAAGGTAAATTAAAGGAGCAGAGTTAAGTAGCAAATTTTGGGTCGAGGGTTCCACGTTTGGAAAAGAGCCAGTTGTCGCTAACGAGAGATCATTTCGTCATCCAACTGGAGATGAAAAGAAAAAGGGGAAGGGGGTCAAATTCCTATTGTTTTAAACTATTCGCTACGTATCGTTGGGGCCAGGACCACGCGCGTGGGCTCGGGTCCTGGCCCACCTTTGAAGTAAATAACGCCATTATTCTATACACCCAAGTGGGTAATATTTTTGCGTTTATAAAAGTGTGCTTATGTTGTATTGTGCTAAGAAAAGGGAAAACCAAGCAATAAAAGATTTTTGCGTGTTAACTTGGGTAGGCGAAATAGCTCGATTTTAATAAGGCACGCCCTGTTGCTCGTAAAGGTAGGTTCCCTTAAGGTATGTTTAACACTGCTTCACCTAAGTGCCCGCTCCGTTGTCGCACGCCGCCTCCTCTATTGCTCGCACCTAATCTACCGTTTTTCTGCCACCTTGGTCCTGCTACCCACCTAAGAGCTTGCTGCACTGTTTTATAGTTAAATTTCGACCCCACCCAAACTCGTCCCAATTTAACCTCACAGTCCACTTAATTCTTCTCAACGCTTTAGCCAACTTCGCTCGTGCTCGCTTCTCCGCCCGCCCCGTCGGTAACTTGCGTCGACGCATAGGTCCCTTCGCGTATCAAGGCAAATGTTCCCCCACATTCAAAATAACCCTCTAATACCCTAGACCGACAAGGCCTATCTAGCTGAGCCTTGCATCAAACTAAGATAAAACTATATCGTCGCTTAAGGGGTCCAAGGGTTACGGGATAATCCTTCGGCTCATCAAAATCTTTTGAAAATGGGCCACACTCTTAGGGAATTTTCGATCCGGCACAGGGCATAGGACTCAATAACTGAAGATGAGAGAAAGACGGGTCAGCCTTATTACCTGTGAGCAGGCTTAGGGGATGACCCTCCCTCAGGGGGACCTCCATGCCACTAGATACGTGGGCCAATATAGGGGCCAGGCTGACCACCCTGGTAAAACTGCCGGCGGCCTACTAAGCTAAGCGGTTCCTTTCGGTCAGACCAGGGTCCACCGGGGAATCGTATAAGCCGGGGTTGTGCGGGCGCCACGATGAATATTGAGGGTGGTGCAGCTGGGATCCCTTAGGGCCAGGACTGGCCCCAGTACACATGGTGTCATGGACACCATTAACTTCTAGCTAACGGTGATGAAAGTCCTTTGGGAAGATGTCTTAACGTTTTTTCCGCTGTATGGTGTTTACACGGTTTAACTTCTGTCCGCGCACTTCCTATACAAAGATTTCAACGCAATGGTTTATGGGTTACACTCAATTAGCGTAAATCATTTGAAATTTGAGTTTGCTAGTTTTCCTGCCTTTTTTAAATAAGTATTCAAACATTGGGTGTCGAAGACACCATAGTGTTATATACATGGTGTCAGCTATACCATGACTTGTGCTGCAGTGTATGTCCGTCCGAATATCATGCAACATGGTGTGGTCATGACCACACGTGGACAAATCTTCCACATGGCGGGCGTTTTATAACGTAAACGCGGCACTAGTGCCCTCTCCATGTTTGATATAGATAACACCCTCCAGCTTGATATTGTATACCGTTTTGCGCTCACTATTCTGTGAAACCAGCATTATCCGCTCCGACCGACCTCTTCTCCCACTACCACCACACTCGCACCGCCGACTAGATGATACCCCTAGGCAGTCCGAATACCTAGTCGTATTCATAAGATCATCCAAAGCAACTGTGTTTTGATTAACATTCTTACGAGCTGGTTCATCTTGTTCTTCATCGGGATCACTTCCAGGCTGGGAAGCTGATGAGGAAGAAACTTCTTAAAGTATGCACCTTTGTCGACCATTATAGTATTAAACCGAATCGTGTTTTATATGAAAAATGTTTAAAACATCAGTTATCATTAGGTCCAATATGCTAAGTGACAAAAGCGACATTGAGCGTTCCGAGCTTCAAAAGAAGAAGTCTATCTGAAACTTTCATGAGTTTAGCTTCCATCCCTTAACACACCTTTCCATTACCATCTTGAAATAAGGAGGGGCAGACATCATCTTGTTCCCCACCACAAGAAAATCAGAGGTGGACACGTCCCCCCATCCCTCCCAACATTAAAACCCCTGGCTGTACACAATAACACAGAAACATGAAAGTAAAAACATTGCGCATGTAAAGCATAGAATATGACATGCGGATGTACATCAAAGGTTAATACCAAACAAAGCGGCAATACAATGGCACCACGCATATCTCGTTTTACCGCAAATCGGCAGAACGCAAACTGTAATTAAATACGCTGAAAATCTACTAAAGGGTTTTCGATCATTGTCCTAAATTAGGCCTGGCCCAACTTAGTCAGTTCCAAATTGGTTTTTCGCCAAAATTTTGCAGAAACACAGCTAACAGACCGGAACGATTTTGTTGCAATTGTTGTAGTTTGCAGAACCACGTGTGGCTTCATAATGTACGAACCGCACACGTTTATCGCATGCATGCTTTACCGAATACGTCGCGCATACTCCCGCTACGGCACCAAATACATCACATGCTTCAATTTCCGTGGCGACCAGCTAATGCCCCCTATAATACCTACAAGATTGAACATGTATGAATTATAGCATAGATGTCAGTAGGGGATTTTACTCCTGCTATGGTAGGACGGTATTCCATAGTATTCTATAGCAAACGTATAGCCATATCATTTAGTTTTTGGTACTTTTAGGTATATCCAAGATGTAGGTGACGTCAACGGTTCATATATGTTTTTCGAAATACTTCGATTAAAACATTCGTTTTGAATAATTATAATATTTCGAACGAATGTTCGAAATCACTTTTTCACTCGTAGGATCGTCAGACCAAGGAACAACCAAGGTTCTGATACAGTTAACTGTATCTCTTTGTTTAAGTTCAAACGTCGTTTGTGGGAGGCACGCCAAATGCATAATGCAAGCAAACCGTCTGAAGGTAAGATCTACAGGTAAGGTAGCTGTCATACCAAATTTTATTACCTAGCTAATGGAAGCAAACCCTCTTAAGGTAAGATCTACAGGTAAGGTAGCTGTCATATCAAATATTATTACGTGCATGGTCTTTGTGTTCTGCTCTATGAATGTCGGGGTCCTATAGGATAGGGGAGTCCAAAATCCTTAAAATCGGGATTTTTCACATTTTTGTTTTTTGAACGGGCCCTAAAACTTAGTTGGAGATTTTATTTCTTAACATTTTTAATTTCTTAAAATTTTAACTTCCTAACTTAGCCTAATTTGCATATCTGCTATGATTTGGTTGTTTTAGCTATCTAATGTTGAGTTTTGTTTTGTATAGTAGTCAGTTGTTATGTTTTGGAGTTGAAGCTGGAGTGGAAAACGATTTTATCAGTTCGGTAGGGGAAACGCGACCAAGTGATTGCTTCTTGATTTTACATCGGTAATAGCTGTAATTCTTTTTGGCTTGAGATTACCTAGCTAGTATAGCTAGCGTGATTGCGTCAGTTTTCATTATAGTGTCTGATTTTATCGTGTATTTTTGTTTTTAGCTTAAAAAGAATTTTTGGTAATATTCCGACTAAAGCTGAAGGACGTAAAAAGAATTGCGGATCATTACCTGGTGTAGCTATCCTACTGGAAAGGTGCCTATACTCGGCCCTTAACCCAGTGGATTAGCAAGTTATATTTCAGAGACTCCTATACTCGGGTCTCTCATTACTCTGTATGTGGCTTAGGGCTTAATCACATCTGGAGCGCTTGGAAGGCGTGGCATTGGGACAATTTTGCAGGAGATATCGTAGTGAAGCGAACTATCAGCTAAGTCTATAGGAATTAGCGAAATTACTTTTCGCTGTGAAATAGTGAAAGTGGCTATAAGTCTAATAGGGGTGGTAGTTAGTAGAAATGTACTAGGTTAGTAATACTTTAAAAATTTCGGACCTTTTGTGTCGAGTGAGTGGTAACGAGGGCGAAAGCGCAGGTGGGACTCGAAAATATTAGCAGTGTGACTGCGTCGTCTGGCATCCGTTCGGGGTCGTCGACGTGGAAGCATTATTCTTGAGAAGACCGGGTCAGTAAGGGGATATGTTCAGACGACCAAAAACTTGAGCACCTCACCTAAATACCAGTATGGTCATCCGTCCGGGGGTTACGCTGAGTAAACTTCAGCTGCATAGAAGTCAACCGCTTCTGTACAGTTTTAATAACGTGGTCTGGCTTCCGTCCGGGGTCGGCCTGTTTAAAATAACTGGCATTATTAGCGTAATTCCAAGGCTTAGGTTGAGGTAATTACATAATCGCATCATGCACTTTCCGTCCGGGAGTGTGTTCTGTTAAAACCATAACGCTGGTAAAGTAACAGATAAAGTTAAACCACAATCGCTATCGCTCAAGTGTAACACTTAAACAATAGTGGTCATAATTTAGGGGTAGGGACTAGGCCACACACTCGGTAGCTTTGACTTACTCTAAGAACTAAAGTACCAGATAGGGATCGTTGAGATTATTGAAATTAGTGGCGAAGGGCTCAACGGAAGCGAAACGTCAGACTGTGCAACCTGAGTGTCAGTCTGTACAATAATAGAGTCAGACTGTGCAAGAAAACCGGTAGCATATAAGCGTGAGCCGAAAGCAATTCAGTACTAAAAAAAGTACTGTCATTTTGGTAACGAGCGCTCAATTAACGGCATTGAAAAAGTAGCGTGAAGTCTGCGTGAGCTGAAATACGGTACGACAAAACGGTACCAAGGCTTTTTAAACTGAGCACCGAGGAGGATACGTATTCGGATACCGTTATCAAAAATCAGTGCCAAAAGCGATAGACAGTGTAGCAGTGCCTAATATTTTATCATTCGTAATAAACTTTTTAGATCCGTGTCTGTTGACCGACTATCTGAAACTCGAGCACGTAGAGCCGAGCAGGAATCACGCCGCATCGCAAAATATAACGCACTAGCCTCGCTCACAAAAAAAAGGACGCGCGTCGTACCAAGTGTCCCACCGGCATACTACTGGCCACACTTCGAACTGCACAATACTTCGGTGACGAATCCCGTCCCCTTTTTAATACCCATAGCCGACATAAGGAAAAATCCCTATCCAACCCCTACCCCTCAGAAAAGCGTAAAATATAACAATGAAGAAGAATTTATTGACAAATGTCGGGGGTCTAGTAGGTGTTCGGGGATTGCCAGGATGCCAGGGGGGTTCCCGGCCCAAAACCGCCCCAAACCCACCCAAAACCCCAAAAATTCTTTCCAAAAAAAACCACCAATTTCTTTATTATACCCATCACTCCCTTCTCCGTCTGTGCTTTTGGTTTTTCTTTTGTTTCTACGTTTCTTCTTTGTTTTAATGCTAATTTTCATAAATAGCATTGCAACAACAACACGTTTTACGTCCTTTGAGTTCCCCTGACGGAGGTTGGACAGTTTATACCATGTCTCCAGCCGGATCGGTCCAAGGCCTGTTCACTTCGTAGTCCGGTCAATCGTAGATCTTCTTGAATGTTCTGATTCCAGCTCTTTTTTGGACGAGCTTAGCACCTGATACCTCGAGGCGTAGGCCGTTTTGAATGGCAAGGTTTTGTCTCCGTTGTACATGCCCGAACCATGTTTTCTCACAACTGAACTAATTTCCAGCAGGCCAGCCTTCCGTAATACTTCTGCTGATGACACCCTGTCTGTCGGGCTGATGCGCTGCATCCATCGGATCATTTTCATGTCGGTTCGGGCAAGCTGTTGTTCGACTCTTTTAGTTATTGGCCAGGTCTCAGCACCATAGAGCAGCACCGGACGGATGGTGACCCGATATAGTTGAGATCTTAACTGGAGCGGTATACTTTGCCGAGTCAGGATTCCAGCTAGCGCCTTCCATTTACCCCAGGCGGCGAGCACTCGTTCAGATGTACCTGTATTGTCCAGCGTGTCACCAAGGTATGAAAAATTTGAGACAACATCAAGACCAGTTTCCGACACAGCCGTTTCCGCGACGTTGTCTGCAGCTGTTGAGTGACCATTGTTAGAGCATGTCGGGCAGATGAAGCTCATCTGCATAATTAGCATTAATTGTTTTTAATAGCTAACAAGCCTTAGCTTTACTTTCTGTTCTTTAGTTCAGTTGAGTTTCAACCGGCGTTGAGTCAGGGGAGTTTCCGCACGCACTGCTCTGCTACGTACAGCTATATATATCGCCTTAGTTTATGAGGAACTATTACGACTTCACAGTTTGATACGAATTGCAACCCTTTCAGCATATGGTTTGATTATATTGTTTTTATGATTACATTTTATCGTGCGCTTAACTAGCTAATACTTGACATAGATCTGGACCGTTTAAACGATTTGCTATAGCTTACTCGGGTTGCTTATGATTTAATCGTCTGCGTTGTGGTTCTTTATGGTTTTGCTTATCAGTTCCGAGCCTTGACAAATGAGTATATAATTGGTGTCGATTTTTAAAACTAAGCGAATTTATGAATTACTGTTCCGAACTAATGCGCTTGAGCCTTAACTTTTAAAAATTAACGTTGAGTACAAGTTACTTCACAAATAGGTGTATTATTCCGGTAATAAATTAATTTATTCTTATTCCCATTTAAAACTTGAGAGAGCACGAGAGTAACCTTAATCATAACCAGTAGTAATTATAATACAAGTATATAGTATTATAATAGAATATAAGTTATAGAATATAAGTTATTATAATACAAATATAAGTAAACATT
>JASANE010003856.1:0-23841 GCA_030248225.1 Trileptium ribeirensis
AGTATGGTTCGAAAAGCATACATATCATGTAAAATGCATGCCAACAAACATTTGTTTTATGTGAAATATAAATGAAAAGAAAAACGTATCTTTGTTGTCGCAATCATTATTCTAAATTGAAGGGTTCACTTTAAAAGAGCAAATAGACTTAAAATTCGTTTCTAAGGGTTGATTTGTTCAAGATTAGATACTTCTAAAACTCAAACGAATAAGATAAATTATTATGTCTTGGGTAAATGATATTTAAGGTCGGTATTTCATATCATGTTTATAGCTAAACGGTTTTCATTGATTTCAGCATAACCAAACTGTTAAAAATTGTACAACAATTTTACTTCTTACAAAACAAGATATTTTCCTAATAAAACACACTATTTCCCTATTACACTGTATTTTAGCATCATCACAAGAAAAACGGATTTATGTGCTTAATAAACTGGAGCGCCACTTGGGAACCGTTAGAAAACCTTATTAAGTGTCAGTCTGTGTTAGCGGAGTTTTTCAAACGTCATGAATATGATGACGGACTGAACTCGCAATCCAACGATGCTATCAGCACTTCTGATAAAAACAGGGATCTGGTGGAATATTTTCAATGCCGTGCTAAAACGAAGTCAGCTGCAAATATAGCCCCTTCCCTGCAACAAAGCATCGCTTTTAAACCTTGGAACGTTTCCAATTTTGTCCGAAGTGAAGCAGTACAATCAGATATGGTTCGCTTCATATATGAACCAATTAATAGCTTAGCGGATGATGAGAGTCTGGGTGAAGATTATCAACGGTGTTCGTCCACGATTACATTACCGTTTGATATTCCAACTTTTTGCAACACTCTACCTTGGAGTGACAATGAAGATGATTCATTTTCAATAGTCGAAACAAGCAGTGATTTGGATAGCAACTTTTTGAGCTATGTTAATGATGACTCGTGCGACGAAATATCAATTACAGAACTTAGTAATATGATATCACAAGAAAATTATCTATAAATTTGCTATGATATACATATTTATCGATGAATCCGATTTTAAGTTCATAGACTTTGAATAAAGAAATAAAACTGAAGGTGAAGTAATGTAGTAAATGGAACGAACTAGGGAAATTTTTAAAAAAAATAAAAAAGAAAGATGTTTGGAAAAATATATTTTTATATGAATAGACTTTTAAGTTCGAACTATTAAAACACAGTAATTGTAAAATAGTTTTAAAAAGCATTGTTACTGTTTAATATTTTAACATTGACTACATCTACCATCAAGTTTAGTGAGAAGTGAGAAATATCTGTGGTATAGTGCACAACATCTGTGTTATACTTAGATTTCTGGATTTGGCAACAATAATTTTTTATTTGAAAAGATGGGCCTTATTAACCCGAATTTACGTCAAATTATGATCATTAATGATTATTTTATCAAAAATTGACAGGTCATAAATAATTTTAATTAACGAGCTTTGATTAAAAATTGGGCGGAGGGAGGCTATTATATGTATGTATATATGTATATGTATTTAGGGTAATTAATCATTTTTGACAGGTCATTAATCATTATTTCTCCTAAAAATTTGACAGGTAATTAATCAAGTGGCCCAGAACTCTTATTTTTCCTACTACTAACTATGACGTCTAGAACACCATATAGAATTGATTTAAAACTAAATTGACGTCCTGCATACTATATTGTTGATAGTATTACGCAGACTGTGCGTAGACAAAACTTTTAAATCGATGATCTTTCAAAGCGCTAAGTCTGCATTATTCTGATCGCCTTCTTTTTAGCTTTATCAGTCTGCAAATAATACAAGACGTTTAGGTCGTCGAATTCCATACGTATGCTAATCATATAAGCTCTGTAAAACTTTTATTTTATTTTATTCTCTTATGCAACCCCCAAAATGTTTACCGGCCATCTTCGTAAGATATCAAGTAATACTATTGAACCAGCCATGGAACATGCGGATTGGTTAAATGCTTTCGATCATCAATATAAGAATACGGGCTGACAGACCATCGACAGATTACATGCAGAATCTTCCACCTAAAGCCGCCAAACTACTAACTTTACAAGCAAGGTATCATGCCATCTTTTTTACATACCACTCATCTAAAATCAAACTTTTTATAGCTTGCTAGTTGAGACATTCAGATGATGTAATTCAATAACATTGGATATCCACTATTTGTTAGCATCTTATTTGCTATAACTGTTCATTTTGGCCTCATTATCTTACTTAATGCAGGTTTCACAGAATAATGAGTGCAAAGAGTGGGCAGTTTTGTCTTTAACAGCCGTTTGCAAGAAACTAAAATCTCTAATGAGCAGATATATAATACTTTGGTTTCTTGCAAACGGCTGTTAAAGACAAAAGTGCCCACTTTTTGCACTTTAAACCTGCATAACCGCTGATTACACCTCGAAATTTATATATTAATGATTCTCGCGGTATTTGGCACCGATTCGTTTGTTTACAAGACAAAATAAACTGAATCCTATGTTAAGCCAAATAGGACTCAGACCTAACCGCAAATATTGTTTTACACAACATTAGTAGCGCAGTTACATTAACTACGTTACGAATGATGATAATACATCAGTGAAACAATGATTAAGCCTAATATCAAACAGCATCCCATCAGAGATGTTGGATATTGGAGTTCGGACGGAACCGCGCCTGCAGATGTTGAATGTTGCGGTCCAACAAAGAGCAGACATGATTTTAGGATTGGACTCCCTGATTTGAAGATGTTTATGTGCCCTATTTAATAGCCTATCGTTAATTTTAATATGTTACAGTAATATTTTCCAACATTTTTTATGCAAAAACATGGATTGTTCTTCAAAATGTAAAGTCTTGGACCAATTATCGTGGGGAAAATCAGTGGTTAGGCCTTTGTAAACTTTAATAATGGGTTATAAAATTTTAAAATGATTACCGTACCAGTGTTATCATTATAATTCCAGAGTCCACCAATGTCGCTGAGCTTTTCGAAAACAATTGGTTCAAGTTCGTATTCCAAGCATGATTTGGCACTCGCTAGCCCGCAAGGGCCTGCTCCAATCACGGCAACCTTCATCTTTTTTGTATCAAGCGTTGTGATCCCAACTTACAAATATATATATCTGCCAAACGAAAAATTATTTGTGACAGAACATGATTAAGAATCGTGATGTTAACGAATGCCGATCCAGAACAGTTTTGGAGACCATGTTATGGTGACGAGCAATATGGCAAAAGTATATATTAAAACATGAACTCAATTTATTTATCATTAAAATTTCAAATTTATATTTACTCGATTCTGATTCACTCGTTATGACTTTTTACATAAACAAACTGAGTCTTATTTAACATATGTGAATTTGATTTCATCCGGTTTGATTTCACGGAAGAAAAATTAATTTAAGTCGAGTTCCCGCCGGCATGCTAACAGCAAAGTGAATCCAAAGCCATTCGTTTACAGTTTATATGGGTCATTATTGTGAGGTTCACCCTACTTTTTTAATATCAAACATAAATTCGGCAAAAAGCAAGTTTCACCTTTCTGTTTCCTGAACTCAAGTACGGTACCATCCACATAATCTTCCAAGTTGCAGGCACGGTTAACCATCACCTAGGAATAATGAACATATTGTGACAGATATTACTACAAGCAAGATGCGATGATGGTCGACTTTTGCTGAAGAGTGTGATACTCTGCAGCCCTTCCGTCGTTTTTGCCGGCGATCATAAACAGCTTACTCAAGCAGGTTTATGATCCACTTCGTGGGTCATATGCATGAGCCATCCTCAGCGGTTTTTGAGCTACTACATCTATACACCCACCTTGTTCTTGGCCATTACCTTAAAACCCCTACCACCCGGTTCCCGGGGATCGAAAGTTTGTGAAAAATTTTTTTCAATAAACATTTTTCATTTTTGAAGAAAATGTTTCCTTTAAAGAAGTCGTAACGATGAATTTTACTGGCGTGCTAGGGGTGCATCGAAGATTGGTTGAATGACTATATTATTGCCATACGCTATTGTTTTGAAATGTTGACAGGCATTCTGAAAAGTCGCCTCACACGGGACGGCCAAAATTTTGGTGATCCGATTATCATGTGTTAATATGCGCCACTTTGGTAGTTTTTGTAATTATGTACCGTGTTTTAGCATTGTAGTACGGGTTGCGCCGCTCTATTATTTTACAGGAGTAGATATGATGTTCAGAACCGTATAGACAGAATGATCCTACCGAAAGTGATATGCGGCCTTTTGTTGAGTAAGTTTAGTTTAACCCATTTGTTGTTTTATGTTTTAGGCTGTAGAGTGAAAATTGTCAGGTGTTAATTATATGTCATGGAGCTATAGCGTGTTCGTTGTTTTGGCTATATTTCAGTTGTAATATAGGGCATGATGTTCTTGTGTAAAGCTGACGTAGCTGTATAAGTCGATTACCCAACCACAGGAAAGTCTGTCTCCCAGGCTCTTGGTATGACAGTCGCGGACCCGAGGCGTCTAATGTCCCACACATCTATTAGTATTTCGACACTCCGTGATCAACATATATGCGCGAAAACCCGGTGGAACTATATGTTACTGCTCTCTAACCCATTTTAAATGTAATTGTCGTGTCTGTCTGTGTGTCTGTGTGTGTCCCAAGTTTTGGATTTGTCACATATTTTTGATCGTAACTTTTGAAACTGTTTATGGATTGGGTAGGAAATCGATATGGGAATGGAGGGACAATATTTTTGGGCACCCCTTGTGTTTTTTCACAACCCACCCCCCTTGAAATAAAAAAATAGTGTCATTTTATACGTTTAATGGTGTAACTTTTCAACTGCTTCATGGATTTTGGCGAACTTTTTTATCTCATTTCTTCAAGACGTGCCGAAAATATCGACGAACTTTTGCAAAGGGGATGTACCACCTACTTGGGGGACCTCCTTTTAAACTATCTTATAATGTAATTGCCGTATGTCTGTCTGTCTGTGTCCCAAGATTTGGGTTTGTCACATATTTTTGACCATAACTTTTGAAACCGTTTATGGATTTTTGTACGGTTTTTTGTTGGGTAGGAAATCGATATGGGAATGCACTGATACTATGTTTGGGCATCTGCTGCGGTTTTTTCACAACCCACCCCCCATTTGGATTAAAATTAGTGTCATTTTATAGGTTTTCATGCTGTAACATTTCAACTGCTGCATAGATTTTGACAAACCTTTTATGTTTCATTTCTTTAAAACAAAGATTCGTGCCGAATGAATCGACGAACTTTTTCAAAGGAGATGTACCGCCTAATTAAGGGAGCCCCCTTAAACTATCTTAATGCCCCAAGTTTTGGAAAAGAAATTTGTCATATTTCGGAGACGACATCTTGAATATTGATAAATTTTTGTTTCCATCAGCCTGCGGAAACGTTGACACCAAAAATTAACATTGCAGCGCGGTACACCCCCGGCTAAGAAGGGACTCCCCAACTCTTGCAGAACAAAAAATGTTCTACACGCTGTTAAGGCCCGCGCCGGCCAACGGCCGGCTTTCGCGCAGGTAGCAAATTAATCGGCGTAACGTAAATAGGTCGTTCGCAGCTCGTCGTGTCGCTTGGTAGATCTAAGGCTACAGTGAAGCTATCCGGCTAAAAGCATCTCTCTCAACATAAGCAGCTGGTTATTCGGAAAGCCGCTTGCCGCCGCCAGTAATAGAAAAATCGTGCTCTGTGTTCGTAGTGTGGTGCTATCTACGTCTGCTGGTCCCGTTGCTCCGATCGCTTGTGTATATAAAGGCCTAACATAAGCATTCGTAAAGATCAGGCAATTTATCACTTGTATAAATAATGATGGATTATGTTGTGCTTACCATAGTAGCGTGTATAGTCATTTTTTAAATAAATAATCATTGCTATCGGCGTAAATCAACAGTCATAACCTGTCAACAGTCAGGTCTTGACTTGATTTTATCAAAGAAACTTTTGAACTTTACGGATAAACTCGTAACAACCCAACGTATTCCTCTTTCCGTATAAGTGTCGGAGTACATCGAGTATTGCTCGGCGGGATATTTTGGCCTTACTAACGTCAAAGTAAGATGCACATCCAGTGATCTTCATCATGCCACCAGACATGTGACTCGTCTTCGCGTGGTAGCTGCACCCTTGAATGCTAGAGCTAGAGGAGGGCGATTTCTTTGTACTGAGCTCGCGCTCACCTAGCCCGACACTTGGGCACAAGCAGTGGGCGCTCTTCTAGCATCAAGTACCATTCTTCAACCGGTTAACCTAGACCGGATTTGTGAGCCTTCTACATCAGAGATCGAGCACTCCGAGCACTACGCTACATATTTCTTCCTTTTCATGAGCATAGGGTTATCCAACTACGATTTAATGCATACCCTGCCAGCTTGATTTTTCCCTACGCTGCCGTGTTCCTCAGTATTTGCTAATATATATTATATTTTATATAGGTATATACACCGAACACAGTAAATTTCATATATTAAATCATCTTTATACGTACTTATGAGTTAATTTGAATAGTCTATGGTTCCATATTAGAGTGGCGTCATGGCAGAAGTGATTATTCTGGTCCGAGAACTGGGCCGGCCAGTCCGACAACTAATTTTGATGGGTCGGAAAGGCCAGGCCGAAGAATTTCTGGTCGTTCTTAACACTACATTATCAGAACTTGCGATTGTCTATGAAGTTGAGAAAAACCAGTTTAATATTCCACTGGCTCACAAAATATAATTCCAGAGCTCAACGCAAGTCGAACACCACAAGTGATAAAACAATTAATTATGTCAGTTACAATGGTATGCCCGGTAATATAAATTTGACCATTTATGATTTCAGTGTAGATCTGATAATTTCAAACCCGTTATAACGAATGTTTTGTTTGGCAAAATTCCAATCCAAATATACGCAAATTTTTACTAAAAGTCCAAAAATGAATGATACATTAATTTAGTAAAATACTGAGTTATGACTATGGCATATTTACGTATAGTGCGAAATCTTTGCAGTTATTTAAGCTGCAAATTTCTGATTCCGAATCAACAAGTTAAATTTGTGGTTCGTCCAATATTTGTTCGCCATAGGAGTAAGATTGCCTGTTAGAAACCACATAATAATATTCACAGAAAAGCAAGAAAACTGGTAAATAATTAACAACTGTGATCCGGTGCGAAAACAATCATTCAGACGGTGAAAACATAAACAAATCGTACTACGCATCAGTTTATAGTAAAACAGCTAACAGAAAACACTTTTCTTAAGTTTTACAAAATTGCACCAGCCGAGAAATTGCAGCAGAAGCAACAAAAATGATTGTGTGTTATGTGTGGATTTCGTTCAGTAAACAATTTCAAATCAAAATACTGTGTTTACATTTATAGCGAACGTGTCTGTGAAAACAAATACATTGCGCTATGTTGAGCAAAAATTTAAAGTATCTAGAAGGCTATATTTGAACTTTTATCTGTGACGTAGAAACAGCAGTTTTTGAACCATATCTAGCGGACTAAACACTTAGATATTGTTGTGAAATGGTGATAGATCGCGCTTGATGGAGAAGTAGTAACCTCCTCGAAATAGTTTATAGATAAGTTTTTCGTAATCTTCGGTGCTTAGTTCAATTTACACTGTTTGTTATAGCATATGCCCGGTTCCTGTTATGACCCTTGCATGACCCCTTAGTGTTACTTGGAATCGCATATACAAAGTGAAACCATAAACAGTTTATTGAAGATAAAATATAACGAAAATTCATGATGATGGCAACGCAGTCTACAGCTGGCTGCGAAGCCAGCAATGACAAGTAAACTCAATAGCTAAAAACTCTTGCTTATGAAGGGAACACAAGAAGATATGTAAGGTAGTTACTGTCCAACTGGTTTCAGATATTCGGAACCAGTGTCTATAATTTATAATTTATCTATGGCTTTGATACTATTATCGTCTTATGAAAAGGTTATGTGGTTTATACCATAATTGCTGCAAATATGTTAAGTTATGCTATCAACGATATAAAAACTTTAACTCACTATCAACTTACAAATGGAAACAACATAATCCGAATGGATTGTTATAATTGTTGCAATGGTAATTGCGTTTTAGTAAATAGTTTATATCGCAGCTAGGCAACATGACAAGCTATCTTATGGTAAAACAGTATAAATTTATTCAGTAATAAATGATAAACGACATTTTGCTAAATTTTTGTTGTTTGGTAACTTTTGTTTGTGAGTGATTTCTTGTCGTGGATAGCCAATTTAAGACATATCCTGTAAAATTATCATGTCCTCATTACATTGTGCTGCTAAGCTAAAAAAGGATCATAGTTTTATTGTTGAATTAGTGTCTTTGTGCACCTAGGAAATAATAAATATGGGCACTACTACCCGCTACCCAGTTACAGCAGTCGCCTGCCCAGGTTCCCGCATATTAGGTATTTCGAATATTAAACGGAATTTATTTTGCTGAAAAATTAATTGTCTTCGTAATAATTTAGGAAATATAGCTAACTCGAAATCTAGATTAGAGAAGTAGAAGAACGCAGTGTACGGGCATATACTTGATTCATAAGAAGCCAATGTTCATATTTTGAACACTAGGAATTGTAATTTGGACACAACGCTTCTCCTAATAAGGATAATAAAGAATATCTATTAATTATATAAGCTTAGACTATTGCTTACCGGTATGAGCTTCGGGCACTTGTAGCAATACACAATAATTAACAAGTTTAACAGTTTGCATTGCAAAGAAATATTAAAACGAGAACGCAATAACAAAAATAGCAGCTAAATACAAAGGCTTAACTTAGGGGCGAATCTGAGGAATTAATTAACGAGAAACTAACGAACTAAACTCATGCCCAAACTCTGCAAAACACATCTTTTACATAATGCTACATCAAACATAACAGTAATTTGATTGGCCTTTAGATACCTCCGAATTTCAACGGTTGTAAAAATCTTCAAAATGTTTGAAACAACCTGTACAACTAGTGAAGCTCGCTTGCGAGCCAGAATTCGAGTTGTGAGAACAATCCCCCGAAGTATGTTGTAGAAAGCACACACAAACAAAGCTTACACACAGTACGCAGGTGCAGCATTATTATATACCGTGAGTGATGAGTCATAGTTACGCCCGCCTCTTTTGATAGCCAACGTATGCAGTAGACAAAACATCATACAACGAGTACAAAAACAATCAACTAACAATTTAATAATTCAATAAAACCCTAAATTGACAGTGAAAAGAACGTTAAAGAATTCAAACCGACACTTGAGAAAAATCTCATTTTTCACACCAAGTATGAAGCAGAAGTGTGAAAAATATTTGCCACACAATATTTTTGACACTCGCAATGAGCTTGTTGAGAAAACCTCATATAAGACACTAAAAGCAACAAAAAACACACATTTATGTGCCTTTCCCACGACTTTTCACCAAATATGAAATTTGGCGCCAACTATATGCTTATAGACTCTAGGTTGGGAAGTAGTTGAAAATCTTGTTATATATCATTGGAATTCCTGGTAAATCTACATAGAATAGGCCTATTAGTTTTCCGATACCTCGTGTACTTATTGAGAAAAGTCGCAAAAACTGGAGGGGTGCCCGAAAAATGGGCTAGAATGACGTCATTTTGCCCCATAACTTTTCCCACGGTAAAAAAATTCCAAAATCAGGCTCCGTCACTAC
Organism: Trileptium ribeirensis; assembly: GCA_030248225.1. Lineage (NCBI taxonomy): Eukaryota > Metazoa > Nematoda > Enoplea > Enoplida > Thoracostomopsidae > Trileptium > Trileptium ribeirensis. The sequence goes on from JASANE010003856.1 coordinate 9,689, forward strand.
ACTAAATCGACCATTGCGGTCCGAATGAGCTATCTTGCATCAAAATCCGCCCAGCCGTTATCGAGATCCAGGTGCGACAGACACACACAGACAAACACAAACAGGACCTCCTCAACCCCCCTCCAAAGCCAAAATTGAAAATTATCGTTTGCTATGGAGTGGTTATTTAGCACAGTAAACTAGTAAAGCTCGCTTGCGAGCCAGAATTCGAGTGGTGAGAACAATCCCCCGAAGCCTGTTTTAGAAAGCACAAACAAACAAAGCCTACACACAAGTACTCAGGTGCAGCATTATATAAACCGTGAGTGATGAGTCATAGTTACACCCGCCTCTTTTGATAGCCAACGTATGCAGTAGACAAAACTTCATACAACGAGTACAAAAACAATGAACTAACAATTTAATAATTCACTAAAACCCTAAATTAACCGTGAAAAGAACGTTAAAGAATTCAAACCGACACTTGAGAAAAATCTCATTTTTCACACCAAGTATGAAGCAGAAGTGTGAAAAATATTTGGCACACAATATTTTTGACACTCGCAATGAGCTTGTTGGCCCAGAAAACCTCATATAAGACACTAAAAGCAACAAAAAACACATTTAGGTGCCTTTCCCACGACTTTTCACCAAATATGATATTTGGCGCCAACCATATGCTTATAGTCTCCATATTGGGAAGTAGTTGAAAATCTTGTTATGTATCATTGGAAATACCTGGTAAATCTACATGGAATAGGCCTATTAGTCGGATACCTCGTGTACTTATTGAGAAAAGTCGCAAAAACTGGAGGGGGTGCCCGAAAAATGGTCCAAAATGACGTCATTTTGCCCCATAACTTTTCCCACGGGAAAAAACTCAAAAATTGGGCTCCGTCAGTACACATAAATCGACCATTTCAGTTCGAATGAGCTATCTTGCATCAAAATCCGCACAACCGTTATCGAGATCCAGGTGCGACAGACACACAGACACACACAGACAGGACCTCATCAACCCCTCCTCCAGAGCCAAAATTGAAAATTCTCGTTCCACTCGCTCGCTTCGCTCTCTCATTCCACTCGAATTCAAATAGCTACCTATTAAACCTCATTTAAATAATCTAAAATATGTTTGTCTAAGCTTAAAATTCTCGTGCGGGGGAGTACCACTTTGGTAAGGCCGACAACAGATGGATTCGAAGGCAAAAATAAAAAAATCAAATGTGTATTCTGAATTATTATACACAAACTATGATGTAATTATAAAAATATATACATAACTAGTTACATATGTGTGTTCATTTACTTGTTTCTGAAAACAGCATTTCAGATTTTCTCCTATCAGCGACGAACTGTTATGCCAACATCAGCAAATTTGGTGCTATGAAGCATACAGCTTCCAGAAAGCTTGTAGTACATGCACGTACATAATTAATGAGAATCCTGCGTTAAACTGATACTGTGCGGCACAACGCTACAACCTCTATGGCCGTGCGATCTGGGGTGTGGTAGAGTCTTGACCTCAGGGACGGTAACCCCCTATGAGCACGTATGGCATGTATGTCATAGCGTTCGATGCATAGATACTCAATTTCAATTTCATTTTTGATGGCTTCATGTTTATACTGCCCTTTTAAAAATAACTGTTGTATGTTATACATATATATGTACTGTGTCGTACATTATTTGTGTGGTCTAATTTACATACACATTTTAAATGCGACATTTCATACATTTGCAAAGTGCGTATATCAAAACAATTTTGTATGGAGTTTTATGCCGCACTTTTCAATTTTGCCTGCATTTGTAGATGGCTTTGTATGAAATATAATTGTAGTTGATAGAATTTTAGCACTTTGCAGTATGAAATATGCCGCATAATGTACGAATCCTTTTTATGTTTGCGTAACATAAAACGTATGAATTGTATGAATTTGACCACATATTTGCATGAAAAATAATATATGTATTGTATAAATTTGTAACAGCGGGCGCCCATTTGACCTAAAGATGCTTTTTTCTAGCCAAACAACGTAACGCTTTTCAATCTTGCTTGTTTAGCAGTAACAATATGCCAATGCATTATTATAGTAATGGCTGCTATTGTCTTGGCTAATTTTTTGCGTCATACAAGGGATTTGTTATCAAGATTGAGAATATTTACGTTGTACCCATGTACCCATGGTTGAGTGTATATTATTGTCTATGATTTAAGGACCAGATTCAGCAGGACTATAGGTTGCTCTTTCAGCATGCAAATTTGGATCCTGGATTTCTTTACGGCTTAGCTTATGTGTTGCTTTACGCCTCTATTATCTAGTTATCACAGTCTCCCCAGCGAAAACCCAACGCTATACACAGTAGTAAGTCGGTACGGAGGCGGTAACTACACGAGCAGAGAGATTGAAAAAAGCACTGTTGATTTCCCTATTTTTATGGTAAAGTCAAACCTACTTATCGATTTTCTACAACCCAAAGCTTGTTTTACTCAATGTGCGATGAAATTCCCCGCCTTATCCCCATCTCATGCATCCTTATCTTGAAAAAATATTCAACTGTTACCAACCTATAATACATTTATTTAATAACACGTTTAACCTTTATACTTCCGAAATCTTATGGCTGTATAGCTCAGGCTAGACTAAGCATTTGACCTTTGGTGGTTCTTCACACCATATTATTTAGCTACCATGTGCTCGGCAGCACGCAGTTTAGGCCGGAGATAATAATTTTTAGGTCGACACAATAGCGAAAATTAAGTCTTATTTACAGATTTGGGTAACTAGTTTGAACGTCGCAGATACAGTAAATATGAAAGAAAGCTGGTGTTTACGAAAACCAACAAAGTTAGTGTAAAGTATCCGGGTGCCCTGGTGCCCGGGTAGCTAATCAAATACCCGGGTAGTTCAGTCGAGTCGAGTATCCGGGTACTCGGGTAGCGATTTACTTACCAATGCCATGCTTAGGAAAAACTCAAAGGTAAATATGTAAATTGCTGCTATCTGGACGTAGCTGAAGCACCAAAGACCGGCGGTAATGTAATAGTGACCACTGTGGCTTGTATGTGATTAGATCTATACAAACAGTTTTTATATGTAGTTTTATAAATTGCCATGGTTGTTGAAATGCGCTCTTGCTTTAAATAGGCAATATCGGCTAACTCCAAATAAAATGTATATCGTTATATATTTTAATAGCAGAATGTTAACGAAACATGAACATTAAAATTCAGTTTTATAAAAAAAATGCTGAATAAAAAATCACACAAGATAAAGCTCCGAGGACCCTGGAGATAGGGGAAAGGGGTCGGCCTTCTACCTTCTCCCAGAGGGTATCAGCCGGTCGCTTGGTGGAGGGGTACGGTGGTGGTACGATATCTTTCGCATCGCTTATGGATTCGGCGGCTACAGAGCTGGAGGGGGAGGGGGGTCGGGCATCTGCCAATGGAGGGTATAGCAACTCAGGAAAACAATCCCCTCTATGAGCATGTGCGAAAATAATAGCAAGTCATTCAGTCCCTAATGTCGACGTGATTGTTGTGATAAGGAAATAAAAAAAATTTTAAGGCTTAACATTACTCTAAAGCCATTAGAGGCATTTTTAATATTCTGCGTCACAAATAATACTGTAAAGTAATAACCACATTGTGCATGGAGTATCACATAACTTATTCAGCATCGAGATGGATGTACCACTGTGTCACAATTGTGAACTTAGCAAAACGAAACAATTTTGTTTGTAGTGACGCCACGCTAAAAACCCTTACTTGTTTTCGCTAAATGTGGTCGACCAAATCGGAGTCATTTGTATATCTACTAATTTGACTGCAAATGTCAGAATTAAGAAACAGCCGATTATGATAGTAGCTGATGTGCGCTATCGGTTTGGTTTGTCTGCTTCGGGTTCATTCACATATAGCTTGTAACCGACTTTGGCAGTGATTATGTGTGCTATACGTTTGTTTTGTCTGCGTTCAACTCATTCACTTATGAGCAGCTGTATGCGACTGTGGCAGTAATTGAACTGTATTCTAGGTTTGACTTGTCTGCATTTAACCATTCAGATGCTCTTATGACTGAGAATGTCGACCCGCGGCCGGGCTCGGTCTACGCCAGCTATAGGGCCGGGTCGGGTGGCCCGACACTCGATTGCAAACGCATCGTGCCGATCCGAATTGTTAGATGTCCGGGTCGGTCAAAGCCGAGCTCACCCCAATTTCCAACGGACCCGTCCGCGCCAATTAATTTCGGTCCTTTCTCACGTCTAGCCAAACATGGAATGATTAGTACACAGTTCAATAACTTGGGGTGGCTTTTAAGCAGTGGCACAGATTCCTTCAGAAGTTTTGAGCTGTTCGAAAAATTTTGGGGAATAAGATGTTTGGCAGAATATTTTAACCTGTAACTTTGACCCTACACAGAGATGTTTCGGTCTCAGATTACCAGGTTTTGTGAGGACGCATCCGGCCCCTCTGCCCGCTTGCCGTCCCCCCCCACCGGTTCCGCGACTACAGTTTAAGAATTTATTGTTGCGCTAATTTCACGCCTCATTATAGGGTTATATTGTCTGTATTCTTTATATCGGGAGGGCTGACACCCGATCACAAAGGGGCCGCGCCGAATCATTGCAGCTCCGATCTAGATCTTTAAGCGAAAAATTTCGGTCTGTTCCCACCTCTAATTGTAACTGAGTATGATAGTATTAAAATTATGCAATCGATTTAACTTCTGCGCCCGACTCACCTATTCCCTTATGACTAATTGTAACCACGGGTGATAACTTCGGACGGCGGCCCGGCCCGATCAAGCCCGGGATGCGGGCCGGCTAGGTCGACACCCGATTGCAAATCAGCCAGCCTGAAATATTGTAGATCCGAGAGTTGTGCGGACCCCAATTTTAAAACGCCTGGTCGGACCGAGAAATTTCAGTCAGTTCTCACCTCTAGACAAAGATTGAATGATCAATACACAAGCTCAGTAATCTAGGGTACATTTTAAGTATTTTTGTTGCAGTCATTTCATATCTGATTTATACGTTTATGTCGCCTGTGTAATCTTTATATGGAGAGGGCCTACGCTCTTTCATGAACGCGTCATTGCAGTTCCGGACTGCGCTGACTTCGAATTTCCACGGGCCGGTCCGAGCAGAAAAATATCGGCCCGTTCTCACCTGTAATTATAAATGACCATGATAGTGTCTAAATTGCCTTCTCGGTTCCCTTTGCTTGCGTCAAACTCGACTTATAATGGATTGTGATAGTAGTTGAACTGTAATATCGACATAATTTATCTTCATCCGGCTCATTTGCTCATGAGTAGTCGAACTCATCGAAAACTAGCTGTGTGCCGCCTAACATGGGGACAAGAACTATTTACAACTCCAAGCTCATGTGATGAACTATATTCATGAAAACAATATTATATACTGCATAAAACAAGCTAATTTCACAGAAAATTTTAACTTGTACCCATATGACAGATGAAAGAATAATAAATTTAGCATAGAACTGCTGCCACACAAAATATGTCGGCTTTTTGAAATATAAAATACAAGACTTATTCCATAAAATATTGAATTTTTTCATAGCATTTACCACATATTGCAAGACCTGACTAAATAATCGTTGAGCGTTGATTGTCGCAAGCCATGCTGAATCTTTTTATATTTCGGCATCATTACGGCGTAACCGTCTTCACTGGTGTAAGCATGCACGTAATGCAACCCAATAGTAATAATTCAAATTCGTGGCATTCAATGTTAAGAAAGTTGGAATTTCAAAAGTCACCAGGGGCCTATGTGGACTATGACCATGCGACCCTGTAGGTCAGTAGACTGCATAGGCGCAAATCCTGCCAGGGGAGGGACGTAAGACCCCCAAATACTTTGCAGACCATACCTCAAAGATTTGTGTTAGCATATCAAAATTAGTGTCAAGCCCCCCATCCCAAAATAGTATTAGGCCCCTTCCCAATGTTAAGGACGGATTTCGCCTGTGGTAAACTTTGTGGATTATATGATCCAATGACGCATTGGTAGAAGATACATTTACTGTCAAATCAAAACTGTTGCTCCGGTTCTTGTTAGAAAGTTTGATTAGATTGTACAACCTAGTCCTCGCTATGATAAATTATTTCAAACAATTCAGTCGATGTTAAGAATGGAATCTATCATGTGGCGTGCATTCTAATATGCCATAATCGATTATTTTGGGATACGTCGAGATATCTCTTTATTGACCTAGGATGTATTGCGATCTTACGTCAGATGTAAATTTACAACAAGCGTGGCTGTAGAAAGGCAGGGGACGCACCGAGTATTGGTACGAGAGCAACGCTCTATTTTCATTGCAGAAACGGGTTGCAACAGTTTAGAACTACAACATGTTACATTCATGGAAATTTACTGTAATATTTTTACACATTAATCATTTAACTTTGTTGTTGAACTTAACAACCATTTGCAAACCATGTTGTTAGTTGTATTAGTGACTAGTTGATATAACTATCGTCTTGTAGCCACGTGCTCATTGGGTCGTTTTCCACTCGGCTCCTTTGCTTTCTTATCTTTTCCCAAATTCTTTTCAGAATTTTTGTCAACATTAATACCATTAAAATATGGCGACGTTTCAGTACATGATAGCCTCCATTATTACCCACAGTTAACATCATATATACCATGAATTTGTGACTTTAAACAGCAGTCGTTATAACTGTGCCGTAAACAGTTACAGGAAGCTGCCACAAGAGTAAAGTCCTTTTTTATCAAACTTCTGTTTAGCGTTACGGTGTTTCCAAAATTTTTAATATCTATACAGCGGATAAATTTTCAGTTTATCGCAGGATTTCGTCACAGTTACTGATTCCGTAGCGAAAGTTAAATTTTTGATTGGGACAATTTGTTTTACCAGTTGTTAGCGATGTTAGTCAATACATTACGATGTTGCTTGCAGGCGATAGCGAGAATGGGCTAGGGTTTAGGACTATAAACTTTTAAATAAAATTTGAAGACCAGTTCAGCCGAAACCCTGGGGAAAAGGTTAAAAAGAACATTTTTACCGGGAATCGACCTTGCGGATATATGTGGTTAGAAAACCTGGGGAAAAGGTTAAAAAGAACATTTTTAGCGGGAATGAACGTTGCGGATATATATGTGGTTAGAAAACCTGGGGGAAAGGTTAAAAAGAACATTTTTAGCGGGAATCGACCTTGCGGATATATGTGGTTAGAAAACCTGGTGAAAAGGTTAAAAAGCACATTTTTAGCGGGAATCAACGTTGCGGATATATATGTGGTTAGAAAACCTGGGGAAAAGGTTAAAAAGAACATTTTTACCGGGAATCGACCTTGCGGATATATGTGGTTAGAAAACCTGGGAAAAGGTTAAAAAACATTTTTAGCGGGAATCAAAGTTGCGGATATATATGTGGTTAGAAAACCTGGGGAAAAGGTTAAAAAGAACATTTTTACCGGGAATCGACCTTGCGGATATATATGTGATTGGAAAATCTGGGGGAAAGGTTAAAAAGAACATTTTTAGTGGGAATCAACATTGCGAATATATATGTGATTAGAAAACCTGGGGAAAAGGTTAAAAAGAACATTTTTAGCGGGAATCGACCTTGCGGATATATATGTGGTTAGAAAACCTGGGGAAAAGGTTAACAAGAACAATTTTAGCGGGAATCAACCATGCGAATATATATGTGGTTAGACCGGCAGCGCCTCGCCAGTTAGTCACAGGCACAACGCTTAACCGTTTTATCAAACGCTTTATAAAGATTAATGTCAATTTGGAGGTGAAATCACGAGATACAAGCTGTTTCTATATTAAAATATTTGGAAATTCATCTTCTGAAACCATACTTTGGTAAAATGTATAATACATGTTGCAGCGAAACCCTGGCCTATGGTAGATTCCTCTTTAAGACATCGCATAAAAAATAAACTTGCAAAAAGTATTTTTGTTCAATACAGTCACATACATACATTTTGTGTTTTATGTTTAAGGTCATTATAGTTTGCATTCATATTTTAACTATCATATATGCAACATTACTTGGCGTCGCTAATATCTTATAATACGACAGTGTAATTTTAAAACTGATATTGAATTTGCAGAAATTTTAACAAAACCTAGTGGTGTATCTTTACTCTCATATCGCATATTGGTGGCACCTATTGCAGCTCCCTAGACTAATGCTTTATTGACCATGCTAGAATGTTAATAATGTTGTAATATAATAATGTTAAAGTTATGGGTTGAGGAGGTCTGTTAACATACCAAACCCGATTAAGTTTAAAAAAAGTTGTATCATGCACACCAAGACATAAAATCCGAAAACAATGTTAGCGCCTGACAGTTCTGACAAAAATCCTTTGCTGGTCTGGAATTTCCTCACTGTGGTGTGAAATTATTTACACCAACCTCAATGAGAGCGAAAATATAAACCAACCTATTGAAAATTCAACAGACGAATTGCCTTCTCTTACTAACTCTCTGAAAGCAGGGGCAGTAGTTTCTTTTTTGCAGTAATATCGTGCGGTGCTAAAATGAATTTGGTTACCGAGGTGTTCACCTTCAATAAAGCTTACAGATTAGTTGTTAATCGCCAAGGCCACAGAAATCACAAGGTTGTTAAAGGTTTCTCGTCAGCATGGGTGTCCACATGGGGGTCTGATAACTGGGAGGCAGTACCCCTAGATCTGTATTTATGCCTTTCCTTCTACCTTGTTTACTTCTGAAATAAAATTTTTTCAACATGCTATCGTCACATCGCTAGTTGAGTTATCCACCACAATTAGTGGGTGTCCCTTTGTTGAAATTTTCTGGTGACGGGCCTACTCGTGGGACCGTCGGTGATCACTGCGACCGAACGCACAGTCAGTACCTTTAATTTACAATATCACTAATAGCAAAACCATATTGGATGTGGCTTTTACCCACACTTTCGTTTTTAAAGGACCGTGTCTGCAATCCAGTTGAAGCTTAACAGAGGCTATAAGCATAAATGTTGCACATGGAAATTTCTGACATTGATAAAAAGAAAATGAATGTTAATTCATACAATCTATATTATTTAGTGAGGTCACGGCCTGAGATAAGCTTTTAGTACACTGCTAGCATATAGACTTCTGAATTTGGACGAGCATTGTAAGCGCTGTAATATTATATCTGAATATCGATCATTTCCTTGAATGTTAAATCAGCTTTATATTTATTATTAAGTATGTTTTATCTATTGAATTGCTATGCAAATTAACAATTTACAACAATGGTGAAATTAATAATATAACGATTTTATAAAACTAGAGGATCCCACGTAGAGTCGTTTGGTTTTCGATATTACAAAAGCCTTACGTATACTCAACTTCTGGCCACCACTCGCTTGGCCCAGATCTCTTTTTGAAGGTGACGTGTAAGTGGGGCATCCACGACCGTCAGCCCGTCTCAGCTATTGTTATAAAAAGGTTGAAGCATCCAAAGTTTATGCTTCATCGTTTGGTTTCGGGTTGAAGATTAAGCTTACTATGCAGGTAACGATTTATTCTGACTGGGCGCAGCGAGAGGGCATTGGAGATAACCCGCCATTTTTACGTAGTGACACCCCACTGTTGAGCGCGGGTAGCAACACCAATGTATTTGCACAGTTTTTCGCGACAAAAATTGTGAGCTGTTTGTCACAATGTAACTATCATATAATGTCTGCATACCAATATGTATAAAATAGTGCAAAAAGTCCAACTATGCGAAACATAAAACATTGTTGAAGCGCACGTTCCGTTTGTACAACCGAAGCGATTTTTAACCGTAAACATATCCCAAATTGGAGGTAGGTCACTGTTGTCAAATGGACGGACGGAGATAAATAACTAGAAGGGGAAGCATGAAACCTTGTGGCGCTAATTAAAAGAAGTGAGTGAGAACATCGGCGGCGATTCCGGGGAGATGAGGGGTTGCATCCCCAGAAATCAAGATCCGGGGATAAGAACTAAAAAAATTATGCTTATCCCTAAACTATTTTTAGGGATAACTGTCCCTGAGTGAGAAGTACACTTGCACTGTAATTGAATCTCATAGATCTATGGGGAATGACCACCACTGTTTATATAACACAATACAACAAAAGTTGGTGTGACTGATCTGCCAACTTTTTCGCTGTAGCGCCTTGCTTTAGATTCAAGTTAATGTCTGGGTACTCTGAAGTTGGAATAGTCAGCGCCGTACTTATCGTCCCACAAAACACGAGTTTGGACGGCGGGGTCTGGAAGGGGGCCGGGTTACGGAGAGAACACGACTTCAATTAAATTCTTTCAAAAGTTGACCGTATGGTATTTTCCATGCCAATTATTGTATCTCCGACAGTCATTACTCGTGTAAAATTATTTGTAAAATTGTGCAAATACGTGCGGTGGCGGTTAATACCAACTCGAGCAAAGAGGTCTTGAAGGGCAGTCGTGACAGAAGTAGGGCCCGCGATATTTGTTTATTTATGGGAGGGGGATGTGCGCCATAAGCACGCTACTGAAAATAGTACCACTTATTCTTACATTATGAAGAATCATAGCTGGAGAGAATTACAGGTGCTCAGCATATGTTCATAGTGCGCGATGAAAATAAAGTCGAACTTCACGTAATAATGCCATATACAACACAAAAACAGTTTATATTTTACATGTTCCTGTGTAATTTGTAAGGAATTGAGCACTTTCTTTCACAGCAACAGCTTTGGTTCAAACATGGAATGGCTTTTAAATTTGGGAATTTTTACACAATGCTAAAACGATTATTTTTAATTGAATCACTGTGTGCATCATATATCCTAGCTATATTCCTGACTGAAATCAATTTACGTTCGTTGCAAAAAATTTTTCTCTCTAACCTGCAAGCGTTGTAATTGAATATTTACATAACGACTGAAGGGTAAATAATAAGCATTGTTCTATTATATAGTCACCTAAATTTTTTAAATATATCTATCCACGGACTGCAATATAACCGGATACGAAGAATTAAATTTTTTTTGCTTTAAGAATACAATTTTTTTGACAAGGTTTTTTCTTTCAAATTTCATTTATAATATTCTATTGTCAAATTTGAGGCGAAATTGTTCGAAGAGTAGCAAATTTATTGTTTTGAGCACAGTTTGTTGTTGGTCACTCCAGTACATGAAATTATTTTGCTATTCGCTAGGTTGTACTGAATTTTAGTAACTCAACGATGCAGCGATGTTCTTCCAGTTTAATTCTGGTATTGATATCGTTACTCGCATCGCAGACGTCAACAAAATGTATGTTAAATAATGTATAAATCTTGTGGTTCATGGTGTTAAATTTTAGCGTAGAAGTAAACATATACTAGTATATACGTTAATAAATTCCCAATAAGTAACGTTACAAGAGCTATTTCTAATGTGAAGATGTATAAGGTCAATTCTTCAGAGATGTTATTGAAGATGACTGTACGGATGATATGCGAAACTAGCTTTGCTGCTAGAAAATTGTATGAAAAATCAGTTCCTTATTTTCAATCCAAGCCAACTTTCTTGGCATAAATTAGTCATACTCTAATAATGCTTGCACGAAAACAGTTCTGAAAACTAATATACTTATATTGCTATGTGGTATTTATTTTTGGGAATGTATAATCTTTGTCATTCTGCGGTTTCTGCTGATCTTAGCTAAAACATGGCTGCAGAATGATTAGTGAAATGTAGCTTCTTTTTGTTTTTAGTAAGAGCGACCTTAGTATTTGTTTTCATAGCTGCTACATAAACAACACTAGTAGCGTATAATAAAAAGTACTTGTTGCGCAGTAAAAAACTACGTGATTTCAATGATTATAATTTTTTTTATATTTTTCGTGATGTCTAAAAAGGTCCCAGAAAATTAGAGAACGGCTTTGGCTCCATTTATGAAAAACGAGCGAAATTTTTTTACAAAAGGATCAATTCTGACCAGATTGAGCGGTGTTTTCCGTCCAAACATTTGTTCAAGTTGACGAATATTACCTTATTAATAATTCATATCAGTTTGACAAAAATTGTACAGATGTTTTCGATATAACGATGAATATTGTATTTTTGACATCAATCAATTTTGAGCGGGAAAAACTATTCCTTAGATGCATCCAAGAAAATGGAGATTACGTAAAAGACTCATTAGAAACTGCAGTTTGAAACACATTTCGGGGTTTACAATATTGTGAAAACATTTTGTGCCTCAAACTTGTTACACATTTTCCCCTGCGTACAACTTAAAACTGCTTTCAATAAAACTTAAAAACGTTAATTAAGACATATATATTTGTAAAAAAATCGCTAATACTTTTAAAATGGTGTTAAGATTAAATTGTATAATATTCTTGATGTTTTAGACCACTAGAATCTAAAAAATACGACACTCTTAAATGCATAATGTGTTCAGATGATGTGCTGTTCGAGAGGAAGATGCCATTTTTCGTCAAACCTGTTGTATTTGTCTATCATCTCTGTAACAAGAAGGTTGACCAACAATCTTAATAGTTCGGCGGGGAAATTCCATAAAATTCAAAAATACGACACTCTTAAATGCATAATATGTTCAGATGATGTGCTGTTCGAGAGGAAGATGCTTTTTTCGTCAAATCTGTTATCTTTTTTGTCTATCACGTCTTTAACATGAATGCTCAGCAACAATCTTGATAGTCCGGTAGGGCAATGCCATAAAACTATCGCTAGTCTACGAATGTATCATGTGTCACCAACAAATATTGCTTAAACCATTTTTGGCTACAAACCCTATGTAACTTTGAAAATTTGCCACACCTCCGTCCAATCAGTCCATTCCATCGGCCTCTGGGCAATTTTAATTTACCGCAGCTAGATAATACATTTATTAATACCTGGTAATGCCATTTTGTATTCTTTAATTATATCTTTAAAGCAGCTACAAAATAGGGAAATGGTTTTTGCTTCTTTATGTAGACCTTTTGCATTGTGGATTGCGCGACGGAACTAAGGCGACTAGCGATCTGGTCTGATGACCTGGTTTTAATACTAAGTATATATGCATTAACGTGTAAATATATATATAATTGTAGATAAATGATGATTTACGTTGAAATTTTCATTGGTCCTAAGTCAATCGCACATTCATTGATTTCGACAAAACAACATATATACCTGATCGGTTTTCGAAATCAGTCTCTTTTCTGAATTATATTGTAACGGATAAAACATTCTTTGCTGACATTTCAGGGACGAACATTCTCGAATCGGACATAGTAATGCCTCAATCGTTTAATATTAATAGTTTTCTGGTACGTCTTACAGTGGGCACTGCTGCTATTTGTGAGTTATAGACAGACTATTTGAAAATGTGCATGAGGAATTTTGTAGCTGATTTTGAAAGAATTAACTATTGTTATTAGCTGGATTATGCGGCAACTACCGGAAGATGGTTAAAAAGGTTAAAATCTAAGGTATTTCCAGGAAAACGACGTGCATGCTATTACAGGACTGTTGCCGACAAAACCAATTGAGCCAGCGTCGTTTTGGGTTTGACTAATTTGAGAACAGATTTGAAAACATAAATATACTAGTATATGTTTCTCTACGCTAAAATTTAACACCATGAACCGCCAAGATTTATACATTATTTAACATACATTTTTGTTGACGTCTGCGAATCATAACAATCTGCAATACCAGAATTAAACTGGAAGAACGTGGTGCATCGTTGAGTTACTAAAATTAGGTACAACCTAGCAAATAGCAAAATAATTTCATGTACTGGAGTGAGCCAACAACAAACTGTGCTCAAAACAATAAATTTGCTACTCTTCGAACAATTTCGCCTAAATTTGACAATAGAATATTATGAATGAAATTTGAAAGAAAAAACCTTGTCAAAAAAATTGTATTCTTTAAAGCAAAAAAAAATTTAATTCTTCGTATCCGGTTATATTGCAGTCGTGGATAGATATATTTAAAAAATTTAGTGACTATATCATATAAACAATGCTATTATTTTTACCTTCAGTCGTTATGTAAATATTCAATTACAACGCTTGCAGGTTAGAGAAAATTTTTTTGCAACGAACATAAATTGATTTTCAGTCAGGAATATAGCTAGGATATATGATGCACACAGTGATTGATTAAAAATAATCGTTTTAGCATTGTGTAAAACTGC